>JASANG010001899.1:0-167455 GCA_030248215.1 Enoplolaimus lenunculus | reverse complement strand
AATTTTCAGAAAAAGATTTCCGAAATTTCGCAGAAAATTGGCGTAAAACGAACCAACTTGACAAAATCATTGCAAATATGGGCTAAAATTAACTTAATTAAACATCATTTTTGCTACCTAATTTCGCCACGCCTCTGGCTCAGTAAACGTTGTGTTCAAATGCTCGGCACCGCGTTTAGAGGTAAAGCCACGTGTAAATTACCGTTCTGGTGAAATGAGAGACTTCAGGAGTAGGTAACGCAACAAATGTTGCCTTCAACATTTATATAAAATGTAATCCTGGTCACCCCTCTATAAAATCCTGACTAAACCCCTGTTTGTACCGTTCATATATTAACCTTCAGTCGTAGCAACGGAGTGTCAGAGTGGCTGTGCCCTCCTGGCTAAATTTTGCCCTCTGAAAATTTCAACCTTGCTTGTAAAGTCAACGAAAACCATTGTATGCCCCCTCCTGAAAATTTTTTTAGCCTCCCGCCTAGCAAGGTGAGCTAGCTGGTTTACGGGGCGTGTATATATGGCGGTTGGGTATAATGAGTCCATTTTTCTACTTCCTCAATCAAGCTATGTAGATAGCTATGATCGATTTTGAAACATGTATTAAAGCTTACATCCGGGTTGACAAATGCTAAATTTATAAAGACCAAAAAACTAAAGGGGGCGCCATACATTAACGATAACGGAAATTAGCAAATTTGACAACAGCATTGGGAAACTGTTCCGGAAACGGAAATAAGTTTCCTCAGTGACGTTGAGGTGTCAGGTGTCCTTTGCTGCCGGACGGATTTGTGCCGGATGAGACAATTTATTTGTATATTATCTTCAGATTGGATTCGTTTCATTGTAAGTCCGTATTCTCAAATGTGTGTAGCGCCTATCACCAGTTAAAGAAAGGTCTTTGGAACGTGCGCATAGTGAGGTTCGAAATTCAGACCGTTGTTCGCGTTTGATTTGCTTTACTTCTGTACCAATTTTGAGATCTGCAATTGCAGACATTCGTCAGTTTGAAAACCTATCGTTAAACTGATAATAGATGCAATACGCATTTGATAATATTATCTTTAACGTCAGTTTCACAGGATTTTGCTGGCTAACAGTGTAGAAATAAATCATATTCGCTCGTAAAGAAATGCAAGTTATGCTTCATACAACGAAGGCAATCTTCTTACTGTTAATCGGGTAAAATCGACCACAGAACCGTTTCCAGCAATAATTCATGAACAAACAATTGAGTAAAAACTGTTTAAATTTCATTATTTTGCAGTCAAAACCAAAAATTCCCACGAATATTAAAAATAAAAATATAATATAAAAACAATAAATTTCAACTGCTAAATGGCACTGTTTCTAACGGGTAACTTGCGTTGTTTTCATTGAAAACAACAATTTCAACTGAGTATTTGAATCTATCGTTGAATTGGACTACGACATTTGTTCAATTTCCGCCAAATTTTAATTTTTTGAGATTTCAACTGCTTAATGAGACTGTTTCTAACGGGTAACTTGCGTTGTTTTCATTGAAAACAACAATTTCAACTGAGTATTTGAATCTACCGTGGAATTGAACTACGACATTTGTTCAATTTCCGCCAAATTTTAATTTTTTGAGATTTCAACTGCTTAATGAGACTGTTTCTAACGGGTAACTTGCGTTGTTTTCATTGAAAACAACAATTTCAACTGAGTATTTGAATCTACCGTGGAATTGAACTACGACATTTGTTCAATTTCCGCCAAATTTTAATTTTTTGAGATTTCAACTGCTTAATGAGACTGTTTCTAACGGGTAACTTGCGTTGTTTTCATTGAAAACAACAATTTCAACGGAGTATTTGAATCTACCGTTGAATTGAACTACGGCATTTGTTCATTTTCTGCCAAGTTTTAATTTTTTTGAAATTTCAACTGCTAAATGAGGGTGTTTCTAGAGGTTACTTGCGTTGTTTTCATTGAAAACAACAATTTCAACTGAGTATTTGAATCTACCGTTGAATTGAACTACGGCATTTGTTCAATTTCTGCCAAGTTTTAATTTTTTTGAAATTTCAACTGCTAAATGAGGGTGTTTCTAGAGGTTACTTGCGTTGTTTTCATTGAAAACAACAATTTCAACTGAGTATTTGAATCTACCGTTGAATTGGACTACGACATTTGTTGAAATTTTCGCAAAGTTTTTTGATTTTTTGAGATTTTGGCGTATTAAGCTTAGTTTAACGGTAGCTTAAAGCTTAGGATAAGGTTTAGGAGGCTAATAGGCATAACATTTTAAGCTGGAAGCATTCAAAAATGAAGTATTGACGTCCTTGCGTTTAGCAGTTACATTGAGAACGACTAAATAAATATTATTTGATACGAAATGACGTGAATATCTGCCTCACAATCAATTTAATTAATACTCTACTGAGCTTAAAACAAATTACGACACCAGGGGATTTAAAATTATTCAAGAAATAATTTCAAATTTTTGGCAACAAAAATGTACGCAAAATTTTTTTAAGTTATTTAAGAAAATAATACACTGCAAAAAATGGTGAATCAAATTGACTTCCTCCGAAATAGGCTCTACAAGACGGACTACACAAACTGAGTCAAATTTGACTCCACGAGAGTCAAACGTGCGACTACGTGAGTTGAATTTGACTCTGGCGGATTCGAATTTAACTCAGTTTGCGTAGTCCCGTAGAGCCTATTGCGATTTAATGCCGAAATCAAGCCGATATTTTATATTTATTGTTCAAGAACATAACTTGTCGGAATATTTGCACGATAAGTGTGTGTAAAGCATAAATTGCTATACATGTGAACATATACCAGAATACGAGGTTGATGCAATCAACCACATCATGTAGCGGTAGCATGCTTGAAATGAGCTCAATAGGGTCAGGGCTACATTCCCGGCGTGGTCGTTAACTTTGGGCAAAATTTCGAACAGGAGTCATGCAGACTGTGTCGTTCCAACATAACTTAGAACTGAAACAAGGGCGAATCTAACTACCACAACCAGGTGTGCAATAATAGGCAGACTGCAGTTGAAACTTGCAAAAATTGTAGATTTACCAAGCTATAAGAATAGTTTACAGCAACCAAGAGTGGCCAAAAATTTTCTCGCTTGTTACACTCGCTCGCCAAAAAATGACATTGCACGTTTCCAAAATTAACTTTGAGATTGAAATATAAATAGTTAGCTAAGTTATTAACTCAAATGTTTTGAGAGAATTCAAAAAACTTTGAGAAGTCATTATCTTTTCACTCATTATTTGCTTAAAATATACTTATTTACTACTTTATAATGTTGCAGAAATTAATATTAGCCTGATTAATTGGCACAGTTAAGCAGTTGCAACATTTAATAAAAATAACCTACTTTTGATATAATTTTGACTCAATTATCTATTTTAGGCCGCTTTATGGGCTTTAGGCCGCAGCTTTAAACAACTTAGTGTCGGCAAACGAGTACAAATTTTGGCAGTTATTAACTTGTATGTGTAAAACGACAGGAAAAGACTAAGGCGAAGGCACACGCTTCAGGCTTAGGCTTAGGCGTAGGCGTAGGCTTAGGCTTAGGCTTAAGCTTAGGCTTAGGCTTAGGCTTAGGCATAGGCTTAGGCTTAGGCTTAAGCTTAGGCTTAGGCTTAGGCTTAGGCTTAGGCTTAGGCTTAGGCTTAGGCTTAGGCTCTCGGCTTAGGCTTAGGCTTAGGCTTAGGCTTAGGCTTAGGCTCTCGGCTTAAACTTAACTCTTTTAATAAATCTAATCATAAACAGTTTCCTAAACCGGCCCATGCAATGACCATCAGGTCAGGGACGTTTCTGAACAGGACAGCAGTAGTGTCAGCTTAAGCTTAAGATTAATTTTTTTGCTTAGGCTTCGGCTTTGAGTACCTGAGTCTATCAAGTCTGGTCCTGAGCTACGCCGACGTGTATAAAGTGTACAAGAGCTCCAACAGCTGAAAGCTCAAAAAATGTTGCATTCGTAAAATTTTTCGATGGCGGATTTCACCGTTTTGCTCCGAGCACGCAAAATGTCAACCAACCTTTTTCGGCCAAAAACTTGGTTCTGCCGAAAACAAATGAAGCGTGCCAGCTAACAACCGTTGTAGCTGCGTGTCATTTCATTAGGCACGCGAAATTATGAACAAAAACAGATTCTGGTATGTGATGTTGGAAATTGGTATAACCTTCAGACGTACACAATGGAAGAAATAACGAGGATATATCAACTTTCTGAATAAAAAAGTGGTTTAGCCAGTTTTAGGTCGCATTACAGAGTTCAAGTAATTTTTTTCTGGTTCGTTACGCTCGATTGAACCAAATTTCGTTTCTGAAATGAAAACCTAAATGTGATTTTTTTTAAAAGTTAAATATTTCAATGTTTTAAATTATAGTTTGTTCGGTGGCTGATCCAAAAATTTCTGACCACGGAACGCGAGCTGGCAAACGTTATGAAACGCAATTTTTATCTGTATGCAATATATATATGTCAATTTGATGAAGGGAAAAATTGTAAGATAGTAGGAACCTTACCATTTTATCTCAAATACTTTTATGACGGAGTAGGAAGGCGGGCGCCCACCTGTGGATCTGGTAGTGGACCGATAACATACAAGCAACGTTGAAAAATTTCTTGGGACGAAATCTTTCGGGGGGGGGCTGAGCGCCGCTGGCCCTCGTTTGGCTACGCCCCCCTTTAGGTCCGGTTTTGAAACCAACCAAAAATTGCAATAAAAGTACTATTCAACCGTATCTTTTATTAACTGACTCAAAAATTATTTATTCGTTATTCTTAAACCCTAGCAATAACTGCCAGAAGCCACAGTAACTTTGCTTGTCGCAATGCGCACGCACCCATGAAAAGACCAAAATTGAAAATTTAACTTTTCAGCATAAACTAAGCCAGCTTCAAAGCAGCAACCGCGTACACACAACCTAAAGTTGAACCAGTGTGGGCCAGACAAAGCTTAAAAGTCGACCAAAAGAGACTCAAAAACACACAACCGGCATACGACTTCATGAACTTTGACGCATTAGGTTTGTTGGTTGTTGAACCGAAATAAACTATTTCCAATCTTATTGGCTTTCTAGGAGCATATCTGGCTCTCGAACCGCGGTTTATTTTACAAAATCTCATAAATTATTGAAAAAACCGCCAGCCAATATTTTGCCCAATGTCCTGGTGTACAAAATGGTTATTTAACTTCTTGTACAAGTGATGGGTTGGTTGTCTCAACGGCAGTTCGAACAGACACACACACAGGAGTGCACCGAGGATTTCGGTTCGGAACCGCATAAACGTCATGCAACAGTTTGTAAGCAACCAAGAGCATTAAAACTGGTGATAATTTTTTTCTGGTTGTAAAATATTGTAAAATTTCTCAAAAAGCGGCTATTTTTTAAAATTTCTCAAAAAGCGGCTATTTTTTAAAATTTCTCAAAAGGCAGCTATTTTTTAAAATTTCTCAAAAAACGGCTATTTTTTAAAATTTCTCAAAAAAAAGCGGCTAGTTTTTAAAATTTCTCAAAAAGCGGCTATTTTTTAAAATTTCTCAAAAAGCGGCTATTTTTTAAAATTTCTCAAAAAGCGGCTATTTTTTAAAATTTCTCAAAAAGCGGCTATTTTTTAAAATTTCTCAAAAAGCGGCTATTTTTTAAAATTTCTCAAAAAGCGGCTATTTTTTAAAATTTCTCAAAAAGCGGCTATTTTTTATTATTTCTGTAACAACTTCAAATTGCTTTCTATCTTCTAAATTTTTTTCTGGCAAACGCACCGTTTGCGGTTGCTTTTATGCGTTTTAAATTTAACAAAAAATGTCTCAAATTTATGTTTTAAATAATAAATTTGTGGCTAAAATATTAAAATCAACAAATTTTTCAATTGTTGTTGAACTTTTATTGTAAAACTGTTTGGAAATTGAAAAGAAAAACAACTTTTACCCACTGGCACAACGTAATAGACTAAGGTTTTTCTAAGCGAAACACATAAGACCAATCAAATAAGCATCAGCGCTAAAATATGTCGAAAACTAAGCCTAAGTTAAAGCGTAAACAAGTAGTCTAATGCCTAAACCTACTGTTGTCATTGCTATTAGTTTAAAAAGGGTCGCTCCAGTCCCGTAGCCAAGTGACCTTACTATGTGGGGGCTAAAAATTTAGCTAATGGGACAAACAAGGGTTTCCGTTACAAGGAACTGAGAACAATTATGTTGACAAGGACTGTAGTGGTCCGAATAAGAGGGGCGCAATAAGAGGGGCTGGTCCCCATTTTGAGTCCCAATCAATAGGAGTCTGTATTCCTAATAATAGTTCGTAAGCGGATAAAGTCCCTACTAAACCATACTTAGAGTCCATAAATGTCAATTATCCCTAATTGTAGCGCATAAATGACTCCAGAATTAAATAAAGTTGAGTTCGAAACTTTAAAGCATACTTAAGTTTTGAAAGTACATTCCTAAGTATAACCTTGCATTATCGCTCAAGCTATCGACACAAGACAAATAAACGTTTAATTCAACGGATAGTTGCAATACTGGATATATATCAGTAACGAAAGACGGCAGAGGGCGAGTTAAAAATAAACAACAGTCCGCAACCGAATAACAGGGGGTACCCTCTAGAGATGCCAAATAAATATCAGTTCCACCCCATCTTACTCGGGTTACTTCAGTAACTAAAAACATAAAAACATAATTTCCAGATGATAGCACAAATTAATCATATGTTTGTATGGATAATCTAGTACGCGAGTAATGATAACTGCTAGAATTACGCTAATACAACAGATATAATTTACGAACGAGAAATAGATATCTTAATTAATACAAAATATATATCACAGGTTTGGAATAATTTTGAAAAAATACATAAAAACCTTAGTCACTTGTGGCTGTATTTAGCAGTGGATTCGTAGAACAAACGTTAAAATTTGTAAAGTAGGGACCTTACCATTTTATCACGAAAAAAATTTTCATTAGGGCAACAGCCCCTGGCTGTGTTTGTATAAATTATCGTATTCGAAAGAAGAAAAACAGTATATATTAACAAAATAATAAGAATTTTTGCATCATCCACAATATTAAGCGTACACCAGCTAAATATTGACGCGGAGGTTTCGGCTGTTCAACACTAAAGCTCCGTTAGCTTAAGTATAAAGCACCCACATTTATCGACATTATCGATTTCAAGCAATACGTTACTTAAAAGCTATAACCGATGTTATACAATTAAAAATTACTCTTTTGTGTTGGTAAATCGTTAACAACTTCAGCATTTCTTTTGCCGTTTAAAAAGCATCTAAGTTCAATTGTCTTAAAACCAAATAGCATCTAACACACATATATCTATATCTATATCTATCTATATATACTGTATATATAAATATATAAAATATATATACTATATATAAATATATACTATTTATATATAAATATATATATAAATATATATCTATATAGAAATATATATATATTTCTATATAGATATATAGAAATATATAAATATATATATTTATATATATATATAAATATATATATGTATGTATGTGTGTGTGGTTAAGTTATGTAACCCTAGTAGCAGGTAAGCTTCATTTTTTAACCTAATTCAACCATGAAGTGACACTACAACAACAAACCAACTATTTTCAGGTTTAGGAATACTCAGTGCATACTTACAGACAAACTATGATAAAAATAACATACTTCGTTAACGGTTTTCAATATTATCGCTCATTAAATATGATGCTTCGGTGCTGATAAATCAGCAAATTAGCTTAGGTAACTGGTTAATTTACATATATAAGCTGTGCTAAATTATGGTAATTATTCTCGTTATATTTTTAAGTATTGCACAACTGTTAAGTATACAGATGATTTTTGAAATTACTTATATTCATATGAATAGGTATATATCTGCAGCTAGGGCCTGTATTCTCAAATGGGTATAGCACCTATTATAGATTAGCGATATGTTTTCAAACTGACGAAAATTTGCAGTTGTAGATCTCAAAATTAGGTACAGAAGTAAGACAAATCAAACGTGAACAATGTGCTGAATTTTGAACCTCCGCGAAAATTTGTCAATTTTGGTTATTTTCATAACGAATTATTTAGCCGTTAAAAGGTAATTATTTTGAAATCTGTGCGCTCGTTTTTGATTTTCAAAGCTGCAATTATTCCGAGTACTTCTTATTGAAAGCTAGCGAATGCACAACAATCTGTATGCAAATTTTCTTTTCACAGAACAATCACGTTTAATACTTATTTCTAAATGCAATAAAAACTCTTGTTATTAAAATTATTACCACAACCATCAGACGTCTAATTACCTAAATATGCTAACGGGGTGAAACAATTTTAATAGATCCATGTAGTCGAAATAAAAAGTTTACAAGTGGGGCTAAAACATTTTTGTTGAAGGACAAAATTTTTCTAGGGGTGACATCTACTAGACCCCTCTAACGGCGGAGCTGCCGCCAAAACTATTGTAAGACCACGAAAGTCAAGTCATATGGTGAACGTTGTCAGTCTGCGAGTTTTTTGAAACTTTGAAATGTTAAGTATACTTTTGAATTATTCATGCGTATAAATTCAAAAATATAAACGTCACCTATGGGTCGAATTCGGAAAGCCAACTGTTGTGAATTTTTTCAAATTTTAATATTCAAATATTTTTGGTGATAAGAATTAATTATTTTTTTGCTATAATCGTATATATTTTACAGTATCAACCATACTTTTCGTACTTAGAGTCAAATTAGTCAAATACTAGCGCTTTTGGCTAATTTTCAATAATAAATAAACGATGGGAGCGGATCACAATGCAGAATATACATGTCGCTATCGGAAATTTTTTTACGATGACATACTTAGCGATAATTACACCTATTTTTTACCTTTTCTGCAAGTATAATTGCGTTTGGCTTCTTGTTCGCTTTGCTCGTGAGGTTATTCGATATTGCGGTCATCTGGTTAGAAATTTATGGAACCAGCACAAATCAGCGAATGTTGTGCGAGAATATTTTCATAGCCAATGATATGCGAGTTCATGCAGGTTCGCGCAACAATCAGATTTCGATTGGCCAATCTTTTAATTTCCCGTTCCCAGCAGAAATTATAATGCGAGTGTTTAAAAATTCCATCTTTGCGTTCTCGGGTTACATACAGCATAATTTACAGAATTAACCATTTTAACCAATTCGAAACTCAAATCAGCCCCATTCAGACCCGTAGCCAGGTCACCCTTCTGGGGACCAAACATTTTTCAGAAGGGGTATAGAAGGGTCGACATTGAAAGTTGTCTACGGGGAGCAAAGTTTTCCAGGGACGGGGGACTGAGCCCCCAAAACCTCTCTTACCTATGGGCTCGCTTTTATTTCAAACAGACACAAGTAAAACAGAATCTCAAGGGGTATACTAGAGAGATAAACAGATATATCCCTTGCTGAAATTCCTCGAGACAAGACCAAAGTCTTAGAATAGGCTTTATAGAAGATTATCTTTTGGATTCTAAAGGTCAAAATACTTTCTTTTGATAAGGCTTACACCGTCTGGTGTTGAAACCAAAACTACGCCCACAATGAATGTAAGCCAAATATATTAACACCACTAAAGCATTCAATTGCGTAAACCAGAATTTTATCACGGCAGAAATAGCCACGTCTAACAGTTTTCTTTTGAAAACGAGCGTAGCGAGGGAGAAAATTTCTTTGACCCCTGTAGCTACTTGTGCAGTCGGGTAAACGTACCGTTTTTCGAGTCTTTCCAAACATCATGTGGCAACACGTGGGTGCAACCGGAATTACAATTTACCGGAAGGGGAATTTTAAAAAATTACCGGAATCGAAACCGGAAGCGCAAAATTTGCCGGAACTGGAACCGGAACCGCGGAATTCCGGATGCACCCTGGGAACAGGATATATTCCTGTTTTTCTGCGCCGTGTATGCAACTGTTGCTAACATTGCGCACAAATTAAACGTTTGGGACATAAATGTATTTTATTATGCATCTGCATACTTATAAGCGATTGCTGTTTTTGACCTCGGCCTAATTAATGCTCATGACGTCTAACACTTGTATTCACAACTATACGCCTTAACCACCTTTGCTGTTAGCCAGATGGAAGCCATGAGTTTCGTCGCCTAAGGCAATTTTTGCCTCTCCCTCCGAAACAAGCCTTATTTGTAAATCAGCCGAAATCTTCGCAGGCACCGGCTGAAATTTTTCAACCCTTCACTCCTGCATGTTGAGCTGGCTGTGTGCACGAGAACGGCTGCATACACTGGAGCACAGGATACAGCGGTGATAGAAGCTTGACAAGCAATCCAGGTACCAAACCAAACGCATTTTAATTACTTGTTGAATCTTACAATTTATTCATACAAATTTTCACATTTTATGGTATGCAAATTTTTTGGACTGCAACAATGGACCGGCCCGGGTGACCTCGGCCTCTGGCCCCGGCTGCCGCGCCACTGTCGGCCATCTATCAAAAACTATGAAAGTATAACCACCGTTGTTTGCTTTACATTTACTGTAATACGCTCCCAATGGACTAAAATTCGTTGATTTATGCTCGCTTACGCTTTGGTTGAACCCGAGACAAATTTTTCGTTTTAATCGTTTCCTTCGGGAAATTACCGCCGTTCCAAGAATCACCTATCGGTCGGACGCCTTTATGGCATGGTTTTCAATTTAGTTCTGTTAATCCCAAAACAGTGGCGGATCCAGGATATCTTGCTAACGGTGCCAAAGACATACATCGGTATATTTTTTCCAAAATGTTACAGATATTTTTAAATAAACACATTTGAGAATACCGGCCGGGGAGGGATGTTGTTCAACATTACACAGTGCGCAAAAATGTTAGCGAACACATAAAAATCTGTATGCAAATTTTCTCACTATAGAACAATCTCGTATGTGCCCTCAGGGCCGGAGCAGCCATTCCCCATACCCTCATTTGGGGGGGGGGGGGGCGCCACCCCTTACGGCCCCCCCACCCTAACCGGTTAAAACAAAAACCGCTTGAGTTTTAAAATGCGTCTTGGTTCTCCCTCGCTTCGCTCGCGAGTTTCCGGCCCGCACAATGATATTTGGGGGGAGTCCCTATCCCTATTTGCACCGGCACTGTGTGTGCTATAAAACTATAGCAAATGCGAACAAAGTATGGTAGAAACTTGCCCAAAATACGTATGTGGAGTATTCCAGCATTAGTTATTACAGATCTATCTGATTATCTGATGCTCAATGCAGTTATATTCGTTAATAAAACCGTAATAAAAGCTAATAGTATAAACTGCCAGCAAGCTAGACTGTGCGAATGCCTTCATGGAATGTCAAAAAAATATTTGCATAAGCTAAAGTTGATTTATAATTATTATAAATATTCATTGTTATGTCGCTCACACGTTACCATACGTGCACTCGGCACACGAAATGTCCCCTCCCAAAAGAAATTAAATAGCTTGTCCGGCTTATGTTTTGTCGAAACCCTTTATTTTCCAACAGTATCGCCGCCATTCGCGGACATCATAGAATTTCACGGAAACTCTATCCGGACAAAACTGTTATGCAGTGACACTGTCTAGGACATTGAAATGTTGGAAAAACAGTGTAGTGGACAATATTTTTATATGATAGACACATTAGGAGGGACACCTAGCGGGGAAATTCAAATTTTGACGGGAAAATTCAAATTTTGGCGGCAAATTCAAATTTAGGCGGGAAAATCCAAATTTTGGCGGGAAAATCAAATTTTGGTGTTAATTCAAATTTTGGCGGGAAATTCAAATTTTGGCTTAAAAATTCAAATTTTGGCGGGAAATTTAAATTTTTGCAGGAAATTCAAACTTGGCGGCCTAATTCAAATTTTGGCGGCAAATTCAAATTTAGCCGGGAAAAATCAATCTTTGGTGGTAAATTCAAATTTTGGAGGGAAAATTCAAATTTTAGCGGCCAAATTAAAATTTTGGCGGAAAATTAAAATTTTGGCGGCAAAATTCAAATTTTGTCGGAAAATTCAAATTTTGGAGGGAAAATTCAAATTTTGGCGCGAAATTCAAATTTTGGCGGGAAATGTTGGCGAACTTGCAAAACGCAACAAAATTTAATTACCTTACTTAGCGCTTTCCGGCGACACCTTTTAGACTGTAACGACAAAGTCCGACAATTCAAGCAACTCTATATTTAATATTAACATAATGCGCAAACAGTGTACAAAATGTCCGTCAATGCCACAAACTCTATGCGGACATTTTTTATTTAGAGATAAAATTTCCGCACACAGTTACGCAATAACAGTATAGCTAACCTTTTAAAAACAGTATAGGGGGACGATGGATGTGCCGAGTGCACGTATAGTAACGTGTGAGCGACATTATTGTGGTTTGATAGATATATCACACGGGCTTTCATACGTTTCTCAGGGGATATTTCAAAATATATATTGCAACACAAACTTTCAAATATTGCGGCCAATGTACAGAACAGGGCCGTTACCGTAGTATAAGCATATTCAAAAACGTAAGCCTAAGCATAACAATGGAGCTTAAACTTAAGCCTAATCCTAAGCGTAAGTCTAAACCTAAACCTATGCAAATCATGGTCTGGAGTTTTAAGCATATTGCTGTCCCACAGAAAAACGTTCCGCCCCTGATCTTTACGTAGGGTAAAATTTCAGATAGAAACAAAAAGCAACCTATTATACCAAATAATTAATATTCTAACTCCAAAATTAAATTTATATTTACCAGCAAGTACACTCGTATCATTCACAAATACCATTTTATTAAAACATAGTCTTGGACACTAGCGGACCCAGAAGGGGGTCAGGGGGTGTACGCACCCCACATTTTTTTACGATAAATTGGTAAGCCCCCGTCAGAAATTTCTCGATCTGACGCTGGTCATTGAAATACTATGTTATTTCGAAATAAATTACAAATTCAGATTTTTATTAATTTTAAATAAAACGGGCACATTGGTAGTATACCTCAACGGTTACTTTGTGATATATCAAATTTAGTCAGCGACTTAAGTATTTACTTAACCTAAGTACGCTTTTAAAAACGACAAAATGGTTAAGTAATTAATTAGCCCGTACCTAAGTACTAAGTTGTACTTAAGTAGAATTTTGGAAACTCAGTTAATATTCATTACTTATTCATAAAACAATTCTATTATTTAATTCTAAATCGCATTTTAGGAACTTTTTTTAATTTTCTAAAATCATTGATTAATTTTTATTCTAAAAATTACTATTTCTCACGAAAACGCAACATTAAATTTAATTATGAAAAAAATCAAAGATAACTCGCACTCTTCTTTGCAGTCATGAACCCGCATCCAATCAGAAAACAGAATTGTAATGTTTAAAGTAACGCCGGCCAAAGTTACTATTAGGGCCGTAACAGTTTAGATAAAGCATATTCCTAAGCCTAAGCAAAAAATGTAGTCTAGAATATAAGCGTACTGTTTTACAGACCCACCAGAAACCGGGATGGCCCTAACATGGACCGTAACGCCATGGACCTCCATTTTGGCATCAGAAAACCGGCCAATGTTACTTTAATTGGCGTAACAGTAGATTAAGCGTATTCCTAAGCCTAAGCAAAAATTGTAATCTAGAATCTCAACCTACTGTTTTATAGACGAAGCAGTAACCTGGACGCCCCTTAAAGTAACATGGGCCAAAAACCTAACATTTGTAAGGTAGAGACCTTTACCATTTTATCATAAAAAAATTTCTGATAGATCGCATAGCCGTTCTTTTCTCGGATCCGTTCCACCCTCAACAAGAGTTATTATTCATCCACGTGTTAATCAAAAACACATCTTTGAAAATCCTTGCATGCCTCTCTTGAAAATGTTTCAGCGCCCTGGGTAAGGTGAGCTAGCTAGGCTTGAATGAACATTATGCTGGGTTCACAACTGGCGTAGGCCAGAACATATTTGTCAATGTTCACTGTAAATTTCAGTTAGTTGATTTTAACTCACAATTAGTTGAATCACTCAGCCTGAGTTAGGACTATCACAACTCAGAATCTTGAGTTGATTCAATTGATTCCGATTTAATTAACCAACTCACCCAGAGTCAGCTCAACTCAGAGTGAGATTCAACTCTACTCAAAGTGAGTTAATGTGTACTAAACTGAGAAAAAACCAACTCGCTAGCTGAATTAATTAATTAACTCATTGGAATATACAGTGTTGATTCGACGTCTACACGAATTGTTGTCATTCATACCCTGTTGAAATGACCATACCAAAACGGCCGATCAAAAAGATATCAGCCCGCAGTTATTTTATATCAAACGAACTTTTGGCCAAAAGCCACTCAATATTGCATCATATTTTCACAGTTGTTGATCCGTGTCTCCATATATTCGACCTTAATTCTAGCACCCAACCAGCTTACAAGACTGAGATAAAAATTCAACTAAAATGCGTACGCGCGTGTAAACCAAAATTAAATTTAATTATACAGTTGATAAAAGGCACACCGCCCTGCCGTCCAGTGGCGTTGTTTGAAGCAGGGAGGGCCGAGATTCTAGTCTCAGAGGTGTATAATTTTACTAAAAATATTTATTTATCTTTCCGATTAAGAACATTATTCTAAAGTGTGTTTGAAGTGATTTTTCTTGTCTTATCAGTAATTTCAGAAATTTCACCAGTTCGAAAAAATATCCCCTCTGTCGCTTCGTACGGACCCAGGGCACAGTAGAGTTATTTTTTGGTTTGCCTTCTGGGTTCACCAGACAAGATAAAGTGCAATCTGATCCGACAATGTTTTGAACAAGGCCCTTGCCTCGCCGTACCAACCTTAGTTTTGAAATATGTGTGCAACCGACGGGCAAACTCAACGAGGAGGCACGTTGACCTCGGGGTCCCGACAGGCAACCAAACGAATATTTTTTGGGATTAAAATATAATACTAAAATTGCGTTTGGCTTCTGGCTCGCTTCGATCGTAAGGTTCACAGATATATAACACTCGATGTATGTCCCATGCAAAAATTTTGGATCCACAACTACTGTAGTGACTCGAAAGAGAGGGGTTATAAGAGACGGGTTTTTGAGTCCCAAACAATTGGAGTCCGTATCCGTAACAAGTGTCCGTAAACGGATAGAGTCCCTAAACCATAATTAGTGTCAATAAATGTCAATTATCCGTAATTGCAGTGCATAAATGACTCCTGGACTAAATAAAGTTAAGCTCGTGCAATACCGGATATAATATCAGTCAACCCTCTTATTCGGGTCACTATAGTACAAAAATGCAAAAAAGCGCACTTTGAATTCTTGAAACGGGGCTTTGCCGCTGTCACAAATATGTTTCTACGTTCAAATTTTGGAATTCGGAAAAAATACAACTTTTTGCCCCCGCGGGCTTTTTAAGAGGTGTGGACCATGAGAGATCGGAGGTCACTAACCTTCATTATGATCCCATGCATTCACAACAAAAATGGATTTGGCATCTTCACCTGTTTTTTGACGATTCGTTTCCTTGATCGGTTGCCTAGATTAGGCTTAGACTTAGGCTTAGGCTTAGGCTTAGGCTTAGGCTTAGGCTTAGGCTTAGGCTTAGGCTTGGGCTTAGGCTTAGGCTTGGGCTTAGGCTTAGGCTTGGGCTTAGGCTTAGGCTTGGGCTTAGGCTTAGGCTTAGGCTTAGGCTTAGGCTTAGGCTTAGGCTTAGGCTTAGTCTTGGGCTTAGGCTTAGGCTTGGGCTTAGGCTTAGGCTTAGGCTTAGGCTTAGGCTTAGGCTTGGGCTTAGGCTTAGGCTTAGGCTTAGGCTTAGGCTTAGGCTTGGGCTTAGGCTTAGGCTTGGGCTTAGGCTTAGGCTTAGGCTTGGGCTTAGGCTTAGGCTTATCGATTTAGAAGTATTTTCTCAAAACTGTCTCGCTTGCGTATTGTGTTTTAGAATTAAATACATTCTGTGTTTAATTTGTAATTCAATTCCAAATGAGAAACTTACGCGAGTGCCGCGATCAACAATTCAACCGCAATTTTAATACGACATTTCAACACGAAATATTTTGGTATTCCACCCACAACTGCTGATAACCAAAACAAAGCGAACACCGATACCTTGTATAGGAACTAAAACCTAATACGTGAAAATAGGTCATCGTATTTGTCATGATGATCGTATAATGATTTTTCGTTGGCCAAATGCAAAAACACAAATTGAATTTAGGTTCATTTACGTGAACGAAAGCGTCGATCTGGCTAAACTGAAATCTGACGAAAAGATATATGATTAACTTCCTGCTTTCAAAAATACTTATTACCCAGGAAGCAGCCTATGGGTGCGGCGTTTCAGGGGTCAGTATTCCCATGCAAATTGTTGAACGGGGGTGACGCAATTTTAGTTGGTAACACACGAATCCCCTTCAAACTTTTCATATGGTGTCACCCTCTGTTTTCAATATTCTGGCTACGCCAACAGTCGATATGTTTGTCGCTGCTTAACCCCTTCTCACATTGAGTGGCCTATAGGCAACTCAGCGCAGTGTATATACGGTAAATAATATATATCGCACCGTGTTTAACAATTGCAACACGAATACATAGTACTAAATCACCACAAGACGTGAGATCCCCCTCGGGCTCGAGCGTCAAGCTCCTATAGCTGAGTGGTGATGGTATACGCCTCCCATTTCAGTCACTGGAGTTCGAATCCAAGCATAAAAGTAGGTCTCAGGGAAAATAGAAAATATTCATGTGAGAAAGGGTTAAAAATAAGTATAAGTCATTCATTTCAACATAAATTGACGCAGCGTACGGTGATTCAAGGCTGACATGGCTATGCTTCGTGGGACAGGCAGTCTCATATGGAGACAAAAATCAGGATATTTTGTCTCGATTGTAAATGTTTATCCCCAAAAATAAAATGAGATTTTTTCGACAGATTTTCTTATCTGAAATTTTTATTCGTTCGTCGAATATTTCAAATTACAGCCAATAGTGTTGCTAAAAGTATTAAAATGTTAAATTACAAAATTAACCACCAATCGGGGAGGGAGCGGCCGCCCCGCCCCCCTCAAAATTTTCACAAATATTTAAATTTTTGCAACAAATGCGATTTTATTGCATGGTCTAAAATGTAACAAAAATCTAAAAGCCTGCCATCCGAAGTAAAAACTTGGACCGCCAATGGCACCAACCGCTTGAAGGCGTTATTATCCATTGGTTTGAAGCAAGCTACGAGTCAGGGGACTGTGTTGTAAGCGGATGTTTGCGGATCCGGCAGTAAGCGCTTGTGTGCCTAAATCTCAACGGTTTGTTCTAGTCGGAACATCGCATTCTATTGGTTTAGGCCACGTCATCAAACCGTTGTCGACGTTTACTTCTCAACTCTTCTTTTAGGTTTCTGCGCTGACGGGTCCGTAGCCAAATAGGGGCCAGTGGAGGGTCACTTCCCCTGGATATATATTTTTTTGCCCCACACCCTACAAAATTTTCAACCTTGCTTGAGAGTCAACGAAAACGCTTGCATGCCCCTACTGAAAAATTGTGAGCGTCCCTAACAAGGTAAGCTGGCTAACCAGCCTGTTCACCAAGCCACAAAAGCTTGACGTGTAACCTAAAACGACACAAAGGTACAATAAGATTAATTTCCAAATTTTCTCAAACCAACATAGCGCAAACGGAAGCCAGTATACAGTTCCACCCTAGAAACATTTTGAGCCCCCCTTGAAAAATAACAATCATCCTGCGATATAAGGCAGTTGAAATCTGGCAAATTTGTAACATCCCTGAACCATGATAAGCTTGCTACGAGCCAGTTATATCACTGAACACGCAATCAGCTAAATAAGAAGCTCTCGTTCACGTGATTAAATTCGTGAAAAATGACGCAATTGCGGTAACTAGTACACTATAACATATATATTTTATGTATATATTTATATGTATAGATGTATATTTGCATATATATATGTATATATGTATATATGTATATATGCATATATATGTATATATGTATATATGTATATATATATATGTGTATATGTATATATACATATATATAAATATGTATATATACATATATGTATATATGTATATATATTTATATATATGTATATATGTATTATATATATGTACATATATATTCTAAACAAAATAGTAATAAGTTTAGAATGTTAGTTTTTCTCGTACCTTTTAAAAATTGTTTAGTTGAATACCTTAAAAATTACAGCTAACTGCACAGAGGCAGGGTTGTTTTAGAATAAACAATATTCACTTCAAGAGGACGTTGACGTACCTTAGTTTAGCTAAGTTACTTTTTTATTTACTACTCGATAAAATGTGTTGAGGTTATCGTAAACACTATTGAAACGGTGAGTTTGGGTGAACTGCCGACGAAATCTGTGACTATTTAGATGTTTGTGTGATCTAAACTTCGAAAAGGGACCGTATTTAGACTAACGCAGTGGCGAATACGGTATTTTCAAAAAGACAATGTTTAGATCGTTATTATTAAAGCTGGAACGCTTCACATACGTATTTTGGGCAACGTTTCAACCGATTTTTCGGTATGTATACAAATTAAATGTACTAGTCAACGTGTTGCGAAATTTACAACGTTTTAGTTAACAAAGCGCAGACCGTATATATACACACCAATATTCGTGTTTGTCGTGTTATACAAACAGTAAAATGTTGGACCGCGGCCCAAATTACGTATGTGTGGCATTCCAGCTTTAATATATAATTAAAGTTTTGTTAACATAGCTGTAAACACAAGATTGTTCAGATTTTGTTTATGCACTGTTCTATAAGACGAAGTTTCTTATAGTTCGTGTATATATTTTGTTAAAATATATTTGCATATCGTTTCAATGAGTTTCAAGTTGCGTTGCCAACCTAAATACAGCAAGTAGGGGTGCAAATATTGCAACCAGGTTGACCAGTTAATAATAACACCGGTATTGTTTGAAAATGTTATAGTCGTCTTGGGCTGTAAACATATCAGCGTTTATTAGATTAAAATTTGTGGCGATGGTAGAAAAATATTCAACTTAAACAAGCATTATTGCCTATGTATAAATCCTGGGTGGACTGTTTTTCCGTGGAACTACTATATATAGAGTAAGCGAAAGCTTTAGACTATAGAAATTCAAGCGACTTGAAACTCCGTTCAAACAGTTCGAAGCAAATTTAATAGCACAAACTCTATTGAATAATTTGCAGCTGCAAGAACTTCAAAGTTGTTCTGTGTCAAAACATGAGCGTGAGAATATGGCTGAACAGATAAAATCAAGCAAAATATACGTGACGAGAATTCACCATTTCAGCAAAGTAACAATCACAGCCAACACCTTTTACCCCCAGAAGATAATAACCTGAAGCTGAAACCAAAATTTAGCTGACACAAAAATCAGAGAACTTCGACAACTGTTTAGGGAAAGTAAATTTCAGTGAGTTCATTTCAAATCACAATGAGTTGAATCACTCAGTCTGAGTTAGGACTATCAAAACTCAGAATTTTGACTTCATTTCAGTGAGTTCATTTCAATTCAGAATGAGTTGAATCACTCAGTGTGAGTTAGGCTATCAAAACTCAGAATTTTGAGTCGATTCAATTCATTCTGAGTTAACTAAACAACTCACCCAGAGTCGAGTCAACTCAGAGTAAACTAATGTTTACTGATATTAATTCACCAACAACCAACTCGCTAGCTGAATTGATCAATCAACTTATTACAATTTACAGTGTACAAGAACCTTGAATACTAAACGTCACTCAAAACAGCAGACCACAACCTTGGTCTACAAACGTACCAAACGTGGGTCCAGCTGTTTTAAGCTGGGTTAATCTCAACGCAAAAGCCCAAGGTACAAAATATCGCCGCTGTTACGTCCTCATAAATTTTACATACGTTCGCGGGTGCAAACATCTAACCCCGACCAATACTTAGAAGGGTGTGATTAATCTTTTAGCTTTTTACACACAGTCACGCTATGCTAATTAATAGTCAAAGCTCTGTTCTGGCTAACTTAAAATTTTACCAATTCTTGCCGTCCCATTTGGCATAAATTTTAACCAAAGGTCTTATGATGACTAAAAAAGCAGAAAAGAACAGAGTGCACAGACCAAAAATTGTCATGGAATCAAAAGTAACCAGCGTGCGTTGCATTTTTGGCTTACCCACCTTATTTTTTGGTGGGGGGGTACTTGGCTTTTGGTTAGTGGAACGCAAAATTCGAACCCTTTTTAGAAACAGAACAAGCTTGCAGCACAACTGTTTTAGCCATGCGAGATTGAACAAACTTTTCAAGTCTTACAAATAAGAGATGACAGGCTAAAAACACAACTTGCGCTGGGTGCATTGTTTTGTACACAGAATTCTTGTGAAATTGGCAATTATCCACTGTTGGTAAACACGAGAAGGCGTATAACCAGGTGCAAATATCATTGGGATTAAATCGAAATATATAATATATAACGGATTTTAGACGAAAATATGTTAAAAATTCAGAAATATAATATAATACTGAACGTTACAAACTTGACAAATATATATAAAAAGCTTTTACATATGACAGAAAACATTACAAATATATAGCATAAAAATAAGGTTAATGTAAAGAACTGGATCGGAACAGTATTGTAAGCGTATTCCTAAGCCTAAGCCTAAACCTAAGCGTAAGAATGAGCATATTCCTAAGCCTAAGCCTAAGCCTAAACCTAAGCGTAAGAATGAGCATATTCCTAAGCCTAAGCCTAAGCCTAAACCTAAGCGTAAGAATGAGCATATTCCTAAGCCTAAGCCTAAGCCTAAACCTAAGCGTAAGAATGAGCATATTCCTAAGCCTAAGCCTAAGCCTAAACCTAAGCGTAAGAATGAGCATATTCCTAAGCCTAAGCCTAAGCCCAAGCCAAGCAAAAAATAGCCTAAAGCTTAAGCTTACTCTATTGCAGTCTCGCAGAACAACGTTCCGCCCCTGATCTTTACATGGGCCAAAAATATAATAGAATCAAAAATACAACAAAACGATTTTGTACCTAATTCAAACGTTAGTTTTAAGCAAATTAGTCAATATTTTCGAAATTTTGTCATTTTGTTGAGTGACCCCCCAAATTTTAACTGGCTCTCTGTGCATTTCCTGGTAGGCAACCTGGCCAATTCGACCCCACAGACAACTAAGAATACCGTAAAAATTAATTGCTTCTGCAGAGACAGACCCGTAGGCTGCTCAACTTGCTCAAGGAGGCTATAAATGTTTCACAAGGAGCATACAAGAGTTTTCGTTGGCTTTACAAGCAAATTTGAATTTTTTCTAGAGGGGGGTCAAACATTTTACGAATAGGGCTGAGCCCCCATACCCCTCCTTGCCTACGGACCCGCGTAGATGATTTTGTTGCAACATTTTCACTAAAGTGTCACCATGAAAATGCAAACGAAGAAAAATTTAAGCATAAAAATCGCATTAAATTATTTAAATTTCATCTCAAAATCGTCAAAAATTCTAAACCTGCAACCTAAAACCTGATCCAAGGTTTCTGGTTTGAATATTATGGCTAAGCCTTTGGCCAAAATGTGCAACAAAAGCCTTGAAAAAATTTTAGCCAGAACAAAAAATCTGGTCAACTTACTTGAATATCCAACGCCAATTTTGTCACGAATGAACTGGTCGAATTCGCGTTCGCTGCCAGGGATGTACTCAGCCCGAAACGAAATGTTGTTTCGACGCATGGGTTGCAAGAAATGATTGCCGTACATACGGCAAAATGTACTGCTTAACGTGTCGGAATAGTCGAAATCGCGATCGTACAACATTATCAAACGTTTCCATTGAAAGCTGAAACATTTAATAGTAACTGAAAACAGTTGACTGTTTGGGATTTTAGGTTCAGCAGGCCCACAGCCAAAGGGGTGGAGGCAGAGGGATCTGCCCGCTTTGGATGAATTTTTGGAGGTTCAGGTTAGACCTAGGTAGGTTAGACTCAGGTTTAGGTGCACTGTAAATTCCAGTGAGTTGATTTTAACTCGAAATGAGTTGAATTTCAGTCAGTCTGAGTTAGGACTATCAGAACTTACAATTCTAAGTTGATTTCATTCTGATTTAATTAATTACCTCAGCCAGAGCCAACTCAATTCACAGTGAGAGTCAAGCCTCAATTGAGAGGGAGTTAAAGTTTACTGTTGTTAACTCCGTAATAACTAACTTTATGTCTGAGTTGATTAATTAACTCATTTTAATTTACAGTGTGTACGGAATGGCTTAACGCCTCATCAAGGTATACATGTACCTAAATCTAAGCATCAATATAAACCTTTACCGAAGTTTAAGACTGAAACAAAGGCCAGGTTGGGGAAGGAATTGTAGGCATGAAGTTATTTCATTGAAGTAAAAAAAATTTCATCAATAATACGTTCAAATGCGGATTCAAAAGAATTGAACGCAGGTTAACAAGTTGGTACTCGCTGAACATACACTGTAAATTTCAGTAAGTTGATTTTGACTCAGAATGAGTTGAATCCACTCAGAGGTCTAAGCTCTATAAATTAGGTCTTTCAGAACTCAAAATTCTAAATTGATTGAACTCACTGTGAGTTAAATAATCAACTCACCCGAAATTAAGTCAGCTCAGAGTGAGTTAATGTTTACTGTTATTAATGCAGAAATAACCATAAATAACTAATTCTTTGTTTGAGTTGATTAATCAATTCATTGGAATTTACAGTGTATTAAATAAAAATGCTACGACTTTAAGCTATCAGTGTTCAGTGTCACAGTCGTAACAGACGCATGCTCTTATTGTTTTGAACAAAATGAATCTCGATTGCTGATAAATGGACAGACCGAAAATTTCTTTTTTGTTTTTAGTAAAAATTTTTTCTGAAGAAAATTTTTTTCCGGAATTTTGAATAAAATATTTTCTAACATATTATCGCATAGACTCGACAAAATGTTGTTCGATTGGACTCATTTATCGAATTTATATTTGATAAAATTTTCTGTGTATTAATAATCCAAACCGTTGATAATGACAAGTTTAACAAGAGTGTGCAACTGGATACATTCTGTGTAGAAAACAATGGACCTGGGACGCGTTAGGTTTTTGGCCTACAATCCCTTATTTAGAAGGAGTACAGCCGGTGCGAACCATGACACTGTATGTGTCCGGCATCAAAAATACTCCGCTTATAGCTTTAGGGTTATGGCATGTTATATCGACCCTGGATGGGGTATCCCGATAATGCAACACGTGATGGTACATTTTTGCACCATAGACAGGCCAGGATCCACTCTTGACATTAAGATGTAGGGATCATGGGGTCCCAATGAACGCCCTTCCCCGTCAAATCCTGACGTTTTTTAACCGACGTACATATTTAGCAAATCAAGCAATAACGTAACGCTGTCGTCAGCATCCGGTACATAAATGCGTATCATTGTTTTATAGTCGAATTTATTCGCAAAATCATGAGCAAATCCTGCTGGCGAGATAACTGGTAAACGGTAAAAATTCATTACACGCGACGTTTCACCCAACGCATAATCGCAAGAATGGCCAAAAATAACTCGTATCCGGTGTCGCGTAACCGCATCTAGTGCCAACCGGATCGCTTCTGATTGATTCCGGCATGTGACCGGAAGTGGGACGACACTTAGCCATGGAGCTACTCGAATTGCGTCATCGTTCCTACCGTCGATGAGCGGACCGTTGAGAGAAGAGCCGCCTGTGACATAATTTGACAGCGTATTACTCTTACTACCGTAACCTGGTTTCATAGTTCGTCCTTTGCGACTCGACCGCTTAACCGCATTAAAATCCGGCAATCGTTCAGTGGTCGATGCAGTTTTAGCGGCGCTTACGGGTTGATTTGGGTTTGTATGGCGAAACCGACGTTGAGAAAGCTTGGAATACAACTGTTTCCAGTATTCACCACGTTCCGAAGGCTGACGGCGATCGGGTGACGACGATAAACTTCGAACAAATCGTGTAACAAACAGTCGATCAGCCAAGCCTCGACCACGAGATGCCAAGCTACGAATCGATGCTGGAGTCGATGATATTTCAATCGCAGCTGTCATCAGAACTGGTATCACTTTTTCGATTGTCGCAAAATTATGATGAACGGAACACCAGGTGTACTTGGAAGGCTTCGACACCGCGTCGTCGGTCATATTTGCCAACGACGCATCGTTTGTTGCATTTCGATCGATCTGAGACCGCGAAATGACAGCTTTGGCAATTATGTGGCTTGAATGGTGCGTACGCGACGCGTACAAGATTTTGTTGCATATTTGATGTTCGCTTGGAAGCATCAGTCCGGCGACAACATGCGAAAATCTCGACGTATCGATGTTGTATCGCATCGAAGGTGCTCCAGTTTCAGCTGGTAAATGAGTGGTCGATGCAAGCAGAAATAGTGCAAAATTGCAAGATACAACGTTCATATTGAAGGCTTTTTTGTATCGCCGAATAACGAACGGTTGTTACGTTAAGGGTTAAAATTTCAATTTAAATAAAAATAATAATTACATTATAATTAATATTTTTACAGTAAAAATAATGCAATGAAAACGACGTTTTAGTACTACAAAATACGCCGATTTGTGATTTTTTTGTGTTGAATAAAGTTGCGTAGCGAACGATTGGCACAAATGTTTAAATTTAAACTTTTTATAAAATATATATTTTCATTATTATTTAGTAATTTTATATTAATATTAATACTATATTTTAGAGACATTATATGTCTGAAAATTTTAACTTGGTTCTATACAACCTTGATACAAGTGAGATGCGGAAATTTTCAATTAGAAGGCGCCGATTTAGTTTGGCAGCCTCTAAAATTGCAATTCAAGATCGTTGACTTTTAGACCGAGTCTATTTGAAGGGCACCGGCAAAATATGGGGGAACAAGCGCCCCCCCCCCCAATGCCCACCGTGGGACACCCCTGTAGACATATAATTGCGATGGGGATATTTCCTCGAGATTTCATGAAAGACTAGAAAAGGTACGTTCACAAACAGTAGAACATTAACTGTCAAACGTCAAAATTATTCTCGTTTGCTATTCTCGTTCCAAAAAATACTAAAACGAGATTATCCGCTTCCGAAGCTGGCAACAGTCCTGTCCAGGATCTGCCATTGAAGGACCGGAAAAAACCGTAACAGCCGACCTCAAAGTTGTATTGACAACACTGCGGTACCTGATATAAGCCAAAGGACCGTAGCCAGTTCAAGCTACTAGACAGGGTGAAAACAATTTTTAGAACGGGGGCATGCGGTTAACATAGCACTCCTACAGGCGGTTGTAGAACTTTTCCGGGTGTGGGCTGTCTTAGTAGTCTTAATAGGGGTTGCTTGGTCTTTAAACTTTTCCCGGGAGTGGGGGGTGTCTTAGTAGGATAAATTCGGGTTATTTGGTCTTTAAACTTTTCCGGTGGTGAGATGTATTAGTAGTATTAATACGGGTTACTTGGTCTTTAAACTTTTCCGGGGGTGAGGTGTCTCAGTAGTATTAATAGGAATTATTAGTCTTTTCTAGGGGGTGTGTCCTTAGTCTTTTCTAGGGGGTGTGTCCCTCTGGCTCCGCGGGCAACGCACCAATATATTAGTCCCGAATACCTTATGCATTTACATACCGGATACAACGGTTTAATTGTAATAAAGACATTTTCAGGTTGATCGGTCCGCTGGAAGACGTCCTCGATCCGTCTTATTTTCGACGGCAAAAATATTCAACCAATTTCACCAAAAACCAACTCAATATATCTTTGATGTTTGTCAACTTTCACAAAATACAGCCACATTAATAATATAAGAGACATAATATGCAATATAACAAACCGGTAACCAGAGGTTGATCTCTGGGTGGTCGGAACCGGAACCGACTTCCGATGGGACCAAATAAAATACGTCCCTGTGTGGTTTATTTCCTGCTCAAAAACTGTCTACACAGTTTGATAATGTTTACAAATTTCATAGACGTACCAGAACGGGATTTGAATAATTGCTAGCTGTCGTACCTTTATTAATTTAAAATTTTTGACTATGCGCCTGCGCATCGAGCAAAACCCAAAACAAAAATTTCAAAAACTTTAAACCCCAAAAAAAACTTGAAAAAATTTACCAAAATTTGACGGAAAAATATTTTTCAAAATTTATTACTCCACTATTGCTTAATAGACCAACATTGGCAAATTTTTGAGAGATGTGGCGTCAAAAAAACGGTTTACCTGGTATATTTGTACAGGCAACAGGGTCAAATGCCGTCTACGACCTCAAATATCAAACGTCATAAAATGTCTCGCTGGATGCTTTTTGTTCACAGGCTGTGGCGATGTGGTGGATCCAGAAATTTCTCAGACAGACAGCGTAGAATAGCGACGAAACAAAAACTCGTGAGCGAAACGAGCGAAAAACCGAATGCCATTTTAGGGCTTAACCTTAACCTTCTCAATCATAGAGTATACTATGAGCAACTAAATTCAATAATATACGAGCAATATAGACACTATGTGCAGCAGTGCAAAATCTCCACAAGACGTAGAGCCAACTCGGGCTCGAGCGTCAAGCTCCTATAGCTCAGTGGTCATCGTAAACGCCTCCCACCCGTGAGACTGGGGTTTGAATCTTGCGTTGAAATTAAATCTCATTTGAAATTGAAAATATTCATGTGAGAAAGGGTTAATACAACACCTTTGGTTTGATCCTTGTCAAAGGGTATAGGCCGAGGGCGCCTCCGCCGTGGATCCGCCACTGCTGTGGCGGGTCTCAGGTCCTTGATTAATCTGGCAACAAAATCTAGGCCAATAACGAAATTTTGGGCAATTTTTAACCCTTTTACGTATATTTCACATTAATTCCGGTGTATATGTACAGGCATTGTGAGAATGCGAAAATAATTTAATTTTATATATACATATATCAAACGAATGCTATAAATAATTAAGTTTGATACATGGAACGTTTTTATCGATGTTAAAGCATGTGCCATAGGGTGAACCTATGGGCGTCCATCGAATTTTAAAACAATTTTCAATATCCTTCAAATATTTCGAGTTGAATATTGAACAAAGTATGATTTTGAAATTATTAAATGCTTTGGTTGTTGCGAGTCATTTCAAATTGTAGGCATACAACCTTTGATGGCCCATGTATGGGCCAGGACAGTAGTATAAGCATATTCCTAAGCCTAAGCCTAAGCCTAAGCGTAAGGATGAGCCTATTCCTAAGCCTAAGCCTATGCCTAAGCCTAAACAGAAAAATAGTGTAAAGCTTAAAACTGAGTCTATTATAGCCCCTCCGGAAAACGATCCGGCCCTGTTCTATACACGGGCCCCTTTGATAATGTAGAATTTCATTTCACTCTAGTAAGAAATACAGAAAAGGTTTTGCGTACTAGTATTGTTCACAAACTTTTCGCCACAAAACGTTGAGATACTTGATATACAACATCGAAAACGTTGGAGCAATTCCGACGAACGAATACCGTTTGGCCAGTACCGGAATCGGAAACATAAATTTTGCCCGGAATTTTAGACGCAATCGGAATTCCGGTCGAATGCTGCTGTCATCGTATGATACGGTTTTCTCAAATGCACCGCATTCGGACACTCCAACTTAATCTACAAGTGCTCATTAAACTAGTCAGTGTTGTTACCGCACCGGAAATGTAAGGTCGACGCTATACTTGTCGTGTGGCACCGTTCGGCGCTGTCCGTCGCCGTCCGTCACCATACGGTATCGTACGTGAGTAATATACTCACGGTACCGCACGGTGATGTGTGGTGACGAGCGGCGACGGACGTCATCAACTGTACATTGGCACCCTTATTCACGTACAATACCGTACGGTGACGGGTATAGCGCCACGCTTGAACATACCGTCATGAAGTTAACACGACATCTAAAATGGATGAACTAATTATATTTCGCTATTTCCCCGACTGGGATGTCCAGAATTCAATTTCAATTCAACTTCAGTTGAAAACAACAGCGCAGTCAAGTTAAACCTCAATCCAATCATTTCTAACCATGGCCCATATTCTCAAATCGGTATAACAACTATCATCAGTCAGTAATACGTTTTCAAACTCGCTCACTATTGCAGTTGTTGACCTCAAAATAAATACAAAAGATAGACAAATCATATGTAAAAGATGTTCTCATTTTTCGAACCTCAGCACTCACTGATTCGAAAGTTACATGACCTATCACCAAACTGGGGATTGGTGCTGCATACATTTGTCACAAAACTGGTAATAGATGCTACACACATTTGAGAATACCAAGACATTACGTTTAAATTTAACTTTCTTCGGATCAACGGCCGACCATTTCGCTTGGTTTGCGCTAAAAATTTGTCTCCAGAACGCACGAACCGGTGGAGGTTTAACCACAAAACCCCATAAAACTTTGTTAGTGCCGGCCGAATTTCTATGGGTACGTCAATACGGCGCCCATCTGTGTGTAGTCCTTGATGGAAGCTTAATCAAACAAATCTGACGCCAAAAAATGTGCTACTTTCTTGCTCTCTTCGTTCGCATAGTTTCTTTTCTTAAGTTTGCTTTAGTTTCTCTTGTAACTCGTGCTAATTACCTACAAGAAACCGAATTTTTGATTGCGTCAGTCCAGAATCAAAACGTTGTGAATGAGCTTAATAACGTATAAACCCACCCCTCCCAAGCAGAATTTAATATTCGTTTACCACTAACACAAACACGGGGTGGCTATAGGTGTCCCCTGGTTTTGAATTGGCTTGCAGCTGCACGTAGTACCCTTCGAAAAAAGCGTTCTTACGTTTGTTAACCCAAATCGTATTCTCTGGCTTAAATGAATCTACGACAATTCGTCGCGCATCCGGTTGTCAACCAACATTCCGTCGGCCGACATTTTGTCGACCAGGACAACTTGTCACCCCGACACCTCGTCGACTCCGATAATCGAGAGCGAAGATAACTTCGAGATCGACGAGTTATCGAGCGACGACGAAATGTCAGACTACAAACTGTCGGTCGGCGAGTTGTCGGGAGACAAATTGTCGTGATATGGCGGACAATAGCAAACAATACCGGATGCTGTATACCTGTCGTACGGGTGCCGTTTGTGCGACAGACAGCGTCGGTTATGTCTCAAATCGTACAGTGACTTGCGGCGACAGGCGGCGCCGGATAATAAAATTTTTAAACCGTTTAGTGTCACTGTTAAATTAATAGCTGACATCGAACCACAAACAGGCGTACAGGCAGACCCGTAGCCAGCTCACCTTGCCAAGGGACGCAAATAATTTATCAAGAGGGGTATGCAAGGATGTTGATATACAGGTTGAAAACTTTCTAGGGGGGCAAAATGTTTTAAGCAGGGTTTAGTATTCCTGAACCTCGTCTCGCTACGGAACCGCGTACAGGGTGTTATGAGGGGTTCTCGTTTTAACTGGGCAGCCTGGAACACGTTTTATTCCTATGACTATAGCTGGTAACATTTTGTCTGACCGTTTATCCGCTATCAGATTCAAAAAATTTAAATTGTCTGCTATCCTGATGTGACATCTACTGTTTGTACTGCAATATCATATGATATTCCAAATATTGTGTGCGAGTATCATATGATATGTTTGAAAATGTCTGCAAAGTTGTGGTAAACTAGCTTGATTGTCCTGTAGAATGTCATATGATATTAAAATTTCAAATTTGAATTATTTGTAATTAGGAATATATTTTGGGAATAACTTAGCGAGAAACAGAAACGTAGAAGCTAATTCAACTTGCGAAATCATTTAATGCTGTATTATCCGACTTTTTACTGTTTTATTTAGCGTGCACAAATTCCAGTGTCCTGTATAAATATCATATGATATTTAGTAGAATTTTGGAATATCATATGATATTCGCATAAATGTTGCGCAGTATCATATGACAAATGGTTATTTGTATACGATGATCGCTTGACATCAGTGATTTGTAAGCCAATGTCATATGACATTCACATTTTGTCTACATACCCGCTATTGGGACCACAAAACTCTATGTTGACGTCGCATCAACTTGGACAAAACGTGTTCCAAGCTGCCCCAGTTATAACATGAACGCCGCATTAGTTAATGTGTTTTGTTAGATGTGAGGTCAAATTAGCACCTGCAAGACAGCCTAATGTATCATTCAAGCTAATTGGTCGTTATTGTAGACCTAATGACTAGACATTCTAAGCATTGTAACTTGCCAATCAATAATATGATTCTTTGCAGGTTAGGCAAGTGTGATGGGGGCGGGCGGGGAGGGTACAAGATCCACAGACAAAACCATCCTAAAATACCAGTTTAAAGAATTATCCGGTTTTGCCCAATCTTATATTTGTAAATAGTGTTCACTCTGCAAAAACATTCCACTTAAAATACTATAGTTATATTTTATTAACTTTTTTAAGTATAAGTGTACTAAATATTGAGTAAATCTTTGCTTAAATAATGTAAATAAATAAAACTACTGCTGTTATTTCCTGATTAATTAAAAGTAAATGTAAAGCTAAAAATTTTGTGGTTACTTAAAATTATGTAAAACTTTGCCAAGCACCATAGTAAGTAAAACCGACACTTAATACGGTAACAGTTTTACTTAATTTTAAGTATATTTTTTAGGAAGTGGTCTCACGAAAAAACCATTTTTATGACGTTTTTCTCATAGTTTTTTGTCATAGGGAGGTAAAATGATAATACCCCTAACACAAACTTCTGTCTCAGAGATCTGATAAGATTGAATATTGTGGCCTTTGTACTGTGTAGAAAATTCTTTTTGGCATTTTGCAAAAATTTCAAAGATTTTGTGCAAAGTATTTTTAGAACAAAAGTTATTATTTTGATATAAAATTAGTACTGTAGTGACTCGAATAAGACGGGGAAGTTGTAATGAGAGGGGCTCCCTCCAAATTTAAGTTCTAATCAATAGGAGTCCGTATCCCTAATATCAATCCGTAAGCGGATAGAGTATCTACACCCTAATTAGAGTCTATAAATGTCAATTATTCATAATTGTAGCGCGTCAATTATTCCTAATTGTAGCGCATCAATGACTCCAAGACCAAATAAAGTTGAGTTCGAAACTTTAAAGCGTACATAAATGTTGAACATTCCAAAGTATAACCTTTTATTATCGCTCAAACGTTTGATACAAAGCAAAAAACGTTTAATTCGACGGATAGTTGCAATACATCATACATATCAGTAACGCAGAGTGGCAGGGGGCGGCTTGAAAGCAAATAACAGTCCGCAACCGAATAACAAGGGGGGTACCGTCTGAAGAGGCCAAATAAATATCAGTCCCTTCACCTCTTATTCGGGTGGCTACAGTATTTAAATTTTCTTCAAAACAGTAACTAGTATCGTGTTATAAGCTAAGAAATTTATTTTTGAAAGTTTTAGCAATATTTTAGCAAAATAAATTAAAATACTGCGTAATTAAACTTTGAAAATTCACGTTTTTAAAGTTACTTAATTTCGTTCATTCTTAGATCAACACTGTAAATTCCAGTGAGCTAATTAATTAACACAGGAAACTAATTAGCCATTCATGGTTTTCTCTGAGACAATGACAGTAAACGTTAACCCACTATGATTTGATTAAATTCCGGGTGAGTTGATTAACTCAGAATGAGTTCCGACAATTCTGAACTCTAAGTTCTAAGAATACCTAATTCAGAACTGAGACAACTATCAAGACTAGAATTTGAAAAATTACAAAAATGCAAAACCGAGTGAATAAAATTAGAACAAAGCTTACATGACCTTCAAAAATGTGTTACTATTTGTGCAACCGGAAGTATCACCCGGATTTAATTAATTTTTATCTGCCAATAGTCTGTCTTGGATAACAGATGCTGATTAAAGGGTATTAAATTGCAACATTGCTTTGTCGACACTGACAACTTTAGTTTTCGGTCATTTGTTTTTAATTTTAGGCTTCAAAAAATATACGTTGCATTTAATGCGGGGTTGACGTTACAACCGGAGCAGTTTGAGACATGTTTTGTCCCTATTAGACTATTGGTAACATTTTGTCTGTTTGTAGACCCCGCATCGTATTCAAAAATTTGTATTTGTCTGCTATTATCATGCGTAGGTCACCTTTTTGTTCTTCAAAACCATATGATATTCGACGTATTTTCAGCGAATATCATATGATATAATTACAAATGTCTGCATACGTGAAATTATTGAGAAATTTGACTTTTTATATAAACAAAATGTGTTAGTTTGGTTTATTATACAAATTTTAAGTGAGTAAAGATTAACAAAATTTTCGTTCGTGCAGTTCAAATTTACTTTAACTCGACGGTTTACTCAAGGCAACACGAATGCTTTACTCAGCACGGGTTTACCCGCAGGTAACGTACAACAGGTTTCGTGGTTTTGTTCGCTGAACAGACCAGGGCAGCTGCACAAACCTGTAAAACCCATAAAAAGTCCGTGATATATTTCAATGTATTGTGTAAAAAAACTGTTAACCAGAACCTGAATAAATTAAATTAAGCCTTAATATTGTCTAGGATAAGCTTACGTCTTAAAAATGACCAGATGCAACATTGCTAATTTAACCAACAACAATGAGGCGGACCCAAAGCCAAGCGGGGGAAGCAGGGGGGTGGCTCAGCCTCCCTGTAAAGATTTTGGTCCTCTAGAAAATATTCAACCTTTCTTGTACGTCACCGAAAAACCTTGTATGTCTTTCCTGAATAATTTTTGCCACCCACCCCTCAGCAAGGAAAGCTGGCTACGGGCATACAACGGAGTCCACCCGTTGGGACGTGATTATGTGATAACCAGAGATGAATGAAAATTTAAATTTAAAAATTTGAAACAACAAAAACTTTCTGAAAATAAAATTGCGCACAGAATTTTTTTAAATTATTTGAAATACTTCAGAACATAAACGTATACTGAAAAATGGTAAAGTGGACGTTATTTTTGTCGCGTGCAACACGAATTAGGAATTGCGTCAAAAATACAAAACGTTCTTGGCGTTTTCTTAAAAAACGCAGTGTTTAAGCTTGTTTTTTACCCTGATACATTTTGCAAAATGTGTTACAAAAATTAGCAAAATGATTAAATATTTTAAAACATTTTGCAAAAAATATCGTCATTAAAAACATCTCGAGAACCACAAATTTGCAAACCAATTTTTAAAATTGAACACAGTTATTCATAAGTATTGCAGGTGATCGTGCTATAACTTTGGTCTAAACAATTAATTAATTAATTGATTTTTAACTATGTATATATATATTATTTGTTTTAGTGTTCTAAAAAATTAATCTTGCCTGATTTCGGAGCCAGAGTAAGAAAAAAAGGCCAAAATTTGCTTCAACGCCACTCACCGATTAGGTTTCAAGCAGGCAAAACCGTCAAAAACTTTTCATAGAACAACGACGCTCATTAATTAGGTTTTAAAGCGTCTAGACGCTTAGGCGCCAGTCCAGCCCTCAAATAATTTTTTTGTGTGCTTAAATCGATTTTTGCATGCGCCAAGACGTCTGCGACACACACGATAACAGTGCCTTTATATCAGCCGTGACTGACCACAGTATTAATAGGGTTTTTGTTTTTTATTTTGAAAAATTTCTCATAATTATACCCAAGTGGATCATAATTTTTTCATATTAAAAAAACTATAATTTTCAGTTCTGTGCGTGCTTTGAAAAGTTATATTAAACTTGAAAATATCTGTTGTTGTTGTTGTTGTTGTTTTTTTGCAAAAGTTTTCTGGTCACGCAAATTTTAAGCGTTCTTGCTTATTACCTTAATACATTATTTGGTCACAATATTTTAAGTTTAAATTATCATAGTTGGTAGACTTGTAAGCAGTTTTGTATGTTTTTCAACACACCTGTCTAAATGAAATCAAATTATAAACTCGAATTAATTTTAAAATTCAAAATCCTATATTTGATATATATTTGATATATATATATATATATATATATATATATATATATATATATATATATATATATATATATATATAAATCGTTAGCCAGACGTCTGATTGCGGAAAATTTAACACCGTTTAACGAAGCTCTGAACATTGTGTCGAACTGAATGTAAATTGTGTAAACTTTTTGACAAAATCTGTTTTGTGTACCACAAGTGGGAACCTCGGGACCTTAAAAATAGAATTTTTCAAAAATTCATATTTGGGTGTGGACTGATCAGGGGACATCATGAGAAGCTCAAATATGCAAAATTTTAAAAAATCCAACCAATTTTGGGCAAACACCGGCTGAAAGGTAACCGAAAGGTCTCAACTGTATATTTTTAAATTCAGACCGTTTTTGCAGTTTTTAAAAAGTCTCTTAAACTATTTTGAAAACTTACATAAATCTTTTTAAAATGATTTTCGTTACTACCAAGCTTCAAAATACAGATCTTAAGTTTGAACCCAAAAATGTAAAATTTTAAAAACCACATTAAAACTGAATTTAGAACACAAAGTTTCGGTTATGGTCGGCTGCGTCAGTTTAAACAACTCCCCTGATGGTTTTTAAATTCAACGTTGAACAGAAACAACTTTTTTTCGGTCTTAATCACAACCTTTTATACGACAAAATAGTAACAACTCGCTCAAATTCAAACTATAGCTTTGTTTCCATAATTGTAACTTTCTTAATCTAGGCCAATCGCCAGTCCAACTGACTATGGGGGGAACCAAAACTTAGGAGTGTCATGCCGTGCATGGCTAATTTCTTCTATGTGAACCAAAATAAGGGCTAATTTTTTCAATGTGAACCAAAATATTTCTAAGGGGTCTGAAATCTTACTTGACAGGTCTCTGGGCGGATCTGTAGCCAGAGGCGTGCCAGGTATGGTTCAGGCCTGGAAAAATTTTCCCCTCGTCAGAAAATTTTCAACCTTGCTTCTATAGTCATCAAAAACCCTTGTATACTATTTTGCATTTGCCCCCCTAGCTATGTGAGCTGCCTATGGCCCTGCTTCTGGATACATACCCGTGTAATTTATTCTTACCAAACCGGAATTAAGCATACGCATGGATGTAGCAAGGATTTTCAAGAGGCGGATTGCGATATCCTAAAAATATTCTCGAATGTCCGAGTTTTTGAGTCCCAAGCTGAAGAACATACCTAAGTCCCGTGTAGTGGCAAAAAATCCGTTAGCTCAATTATAAACACCTGACGTAACTCCCTCCGCAATTGCATATCTCAAAATTTGCACAGGAGTAGAGTAAATTGAATGCAATAAACGTGCTGAATTTCAAACCTCATCATTTCGTGGTTCGAAAGCTACAAAACCTGTCATCAACTAGTAAATCGGTACTACACACATTTGAGAATACGGGTTCAGATTTGAACTGAACAAAAAATTAATTTAACCAAAAATTATATTTGTAAGCACACATGTCTTAAAAAGAAAATTAACACTTTGGCTTGTTTAGTTGTAAAAACAACAAAACAGTGTGTTATGTTGATTTCTTTACGAATTTGGGATCATATATCCCCTAGGGCGCCGAAAGTGTGGATGGGCAGGGGGGCACTTACCCTCCCTCCAATGTTCAGATAAAAAAGCTTTCGCGTTACTATAGACTGAATACTTCATTTACTGGAGCATCTTGTCTGTCACATTTTTTCGCAAAACAACTATTTTGGCAAACTAAACACTCGTCAGCATTCGACCATTTTAGCTACCATTGTGCCTCCCGAACCCCTTCTCACATTGAGTTGCCTATACGCAACTCAGCGCAGTGTATATACTTTAAGTAATATATATCGCACCGTGTTTAACAGTTGCAACACGTATACATAGTACTAAATCACCACAAGACGTGAGTGCCCCCTCGGACTCGAGCCTCAAGCTCCTATAGCTGACTGATTATGGTATACGCCTCCCACTCCAGTTACTAGAGTTCGAATCCAAGCATAAAAGTAGGTCTCAGGGGAAATAGAAAATATTCATGTGAGAAAGGGTTAATAATTTGATTCCGGCGCCACTTCCCTATAGTACTCCTTGGGCCCATCTATAGAACAGGGCCAGATCGTTTTCAGGCGGAGCTGTAATATAGTCAGTTTACGCTTTTGACTTACTTTTTTGCTTAGGCGCAGGATTAGGCTTAAGTTTAGGCTCATCCTTGCGCTTAGGCTTAGGCTTAGGCTTAAGAATATCCTTACAATACTGTTCCGGCTGTGTTCTATACATGGGCCACACCTTGTATACATCTGGGTTTTGGTTAAGACAACTGAAACCCAAGCATAAATGTTAGGTTTAAATCTGGCAACATTGCTATGTCGTGACGTAACTTTAAATCTTTGGCAAAAAAAGACTAAAATCACAATAAAACCCATAAGCCATTTTATTTTTTATGCTTGATCAATTGTAAGGTTTATGGTTTTCGAAACCAGAGTATATCTTGGTATAGTCACGCTCTGAACCAGGCTCAAAGGCGCGAACCAGAGAGATAGAAGTAGGGGACAGTATGCGGTCGCCACATCCCGGCTCGACCCACGGGAAAATTGTTTTCGTGCTGACCCAGGTGTAGCAACGAAAGTTCGTGACTGAAACAAACATTTTTGTGTCAGAAATGCCTAACCAAAGGTTTCAGAGCCTGGTACATTGATAAAAACAGGGTTGTTTTTCCGGAGGAATATTTCGACCGAAAAAAATGATTTTTTTCCGAAAAAAAACAAATAATAATTCTTGTTTGTATGAGTGAATTATTCGCGTTAATGTTCGCTAGTATATACAGATGTAATAATGCAACCTTAAGGAACATTTATGTTTTCTATTTTTCCATTTATTTCACCGTTTTCGGAAAAATTGGAAAAATGGAAAAAAATTTCCCGTGATATTTTTCCGGCTAACAACTCTGGCTAAAAAGGTGAAAAGCAACAAAAATTATGATTAAATTTTGCTTATTATTTATGACGATAAAATTCAAATATATAATTCCACAACTGAATACAACGTAATTTTAAATGCAACCGCTTCAGCCAATCAAATTGAAGCACCGAATTCGACTTTAAAAGCTTGTGGCTGGTAAAAATTTCAAACCGGAACTCGATCAATCATAGCTTTATATCCGGTTGACGGTGACGATTCATACAATTTCACTATTTTATTTATATAAAATGGCTTAAAAATACTTTTTTTCCATTCCTTTGTGAACCTCGTGTTTGGCTTTTGGCTTCAGAAGCGTAGTCAGGATTGCATCTCGAGAGGGTACACTGTAAAATTCAAGTGAGTTGATTTTAAATCATAATGAGTTGAATCAACTCAAACGTCTGAGCTCTGAATTAGGTCTTTCAAAACACAGAATTCTGAATTGATTTAATCCATTCTGAGTTAATTAATCAACTAACCCAGAACTGAATGAGCTCAGTGAAAGTTACTAACTGTTATTATTAAGTAACTCAGAAATATTAAACAGAAATAACTAATTCTCTTGCTGAGTAGATTAATCAACTCATTGGAATTTACAGTGTATAACTTGATGTTAAAACTTTTTTGCCATCGAATGTAGCGAGCGAGGTATTTTTATGTTTCGTTTTTTACTCTGTAAATATTAATGAGTTGATTTTAATTCAGAATGAGTTGAATCACTCAGTCTGAGTTAGGCTTATTAGAACTCAAAATTTTGAGTTTATTCAATTCATTCTGAGTTAATTAATCAACTCACCCAGAGTCAACTTAACTCAAAGTGAGAATCAACTCAACTCAGAGTGAGTTAATGTTTAGTGATATTAATTCAGAAATAACCAACTCGCAAGCTGAATTGATTAATCAACTCTTTTGAATTTACACTACGCTTTTTCCTCATTTTTCAGAACCTATGACAGTGGATGCATATCCTTATCGGTCACTTAATATACACCCCCGTGCATGATTGTAATTATTGCAATACCGTTGGGGGGGTACTATGGGTGTTCATTATTTAGTACTAAATCATGCTGGGTTGTCAATAAAATCGAATAGTCCTTACTGACGAAAATGAAAAATATTATTTACAAGGGTTAAGCTGCCTAGATTGCCTACGGTGGCGTATCCGAAACATCGTTTCGAGGGATTTCAATGACGTATGCGATGATTCTGCTCGCCAATGCTACATCCGTGTTTTCAATGAAAGCATTCCTCCTAAAATTAATTAACACAAAATACAAATTAAAAATTGCATAGCTAACTAATTTCAACTTGTGAAAATAAAATTTTTCAGTTTTTAAAATTTATTAAAAAATATACCTAAAACAATTTCCTACTTAAAATAATTATTTAGTGGTAACTGAAAAATTTTCACCAATTTACAATGTCTTAAATTCCTGTTGGGAAACACAATATATGGATACATCTGAATTATAATATGCTTAAATTGGTTACTATTAAAATTTAGACACTTAGAAGCAATATAATTGTTAGCTGTAAGCTTTAATAATCCTTAGTTCATTCTACGTTCTCACACCGGCTATTTTTTTACTTCACCCTTTAATCTCTACACAATGAGAATATACTAAGCTTAAGCTTTCTAATCTGCCGCACTGAGCATTTTTTGCGTAGTGTTTCCGTTGAATATTGCACACAAATGGGTGAGAATTAAAAAAAAATTAAATTTAAAAAGTTGTTTTTCATAAATTTATTTTAAAAAATTTTAAAATAAAATTAAAAATGTGAAATTTGTTATAATTTTTTAAAATCGATGTTTGTACACGTCAAACTATCGTTAAACTTTCTTAGTTTTATACTAAATCCAGTTGGTTTGTTTAAAATTTTTAACGTATGTCCAAGAGATAATAGCATTTTGAGAGATTTCTATTTTATCTGAACATTTCTATACTCAATGTTGTGTGTTTTTTGTTACATTCCAGATTAATTTCTCATTTATGTAAAAATTGGTAAGGTTAACTAGGTTCACTAAGACTGGCAAATGCGAAAAGGGTCACCTCGGCCTATCTCTCGACCCCTCCAACACAGATCTAAACCATGATTTTTTGTTAAGGCTTAGCATAGTCTCACACGTTTCGTCCGGAAGTCTTTTCCATTTTTCTATCTCGCACAGCTGACGTTTTTTAAAAATTTCTCAATCGGTCACACTGTAAATTTCAGTGACTTAATTTTAACTCAAAATGAGTTGGATCCACTCAGAAGTCTGAGCTCTGAATAGGGTCTTTCAGAACTCAGAAGTCTGAATTGATTAAACTCATCCTGAGTTAATTTGTCAACTCACGCGGAATTAAATCAACTCAGAGTGAGTTAATATCTACTGTTATTAACCAAGAAATAGCCAGAAATAACTAATTCGCTCTGTGAATTGATTATTCAACTCATTGGAATTTACAGTGTACTGTTTACCAGCAGCGGCGAATCTAAAAATTTCTAACGGGCAGCCGAACGACGTATTAAAATATACTGAATAAAAGGGCGTGAATGAAACGAATACGAAGGCAACACCAATTTTAGTACGAAATCTGTATGCGCAGAACTTTGATTTCGTTTGGAAGGCCAAAACCTGGGTGGACCCTAAACGTCGCGAGTAAAACCAGCGAGAAGCTAAACGCAATTTGGATGACACAAAAGTAATATTTGTAAGATTTTGCCGTTTTATCGTAATAAATTCTACACCGTAAATTCCAATGAGTCGGTTCACCAATTGACAGCTAGTGAGTTGGTTATTTCTGAATTAATATCAGTAAACATTAAACTCACTCCCGAGTTGAGTTGATTCTCACTCAGAGTTGAGTTGACTGTGAGTGAGTTGATTAATTCAGAATGAATTGAATCACCTCAAATTTCTGAGTTCTGATAGTCCTAACTCATACTGAGTGATTCAAACTGATTCAGAGTTAAAGTCAACTCACTAAAATTTACATATATATACCCGAAAAAAATTAAAATTAAACAAATAACTCAAAATGCGACTTTCCAACATTAACATATCGCTTTGTTCTTTAGTAAAACGAAACCATCGTGAATGCCCGTACGGTATTACTAAAATAACAGCTTAACCAACCATAGGGGCTTGCCTACTAAACCTAAACCCAAACCTGAACCTAAACCTAAAGCCTAAATGTAAGTATAATAATTAAACCAAAGCCTAGACATTGCAGATTGTAGGTTCTGCCGACGCATTGTCTCGCCTGTGGATGCAACCTCCTTAATGGATCAAAAAATACAACAGTATTGTGATACCAGAAGCAAAGGTTTTGTTCAATATATTCTAACTGATCTTTAGAAATGATTGATTGTACTATTAACGAACCCGATAATAATAAAGATGCTTTGCCTAAAAACCCATTTTCTAAACCAGTAAATAAAACACTCGACAACCGGCGGTTAATTTTAAAATTCATAGATAGTAAGCATTAAAGCGTGAGAACCGGATATGAACATATCCGAAAAGAAATGATTAACCGGAGAGACTATAAATGTCAATTATCCCTAATTGTAGCGCATAAATGACATCAGAACGAAATAATTTGTGTTCGAAACTTTAAAGCGTAGTTAAGTTTTGAAAGTACATTCCTACACATTGCAATGAGCTGTTTAAAGCAGTTCAGCTTGCGAGTTGGTTATTTCTGAATTAATATCAGTAAACATTAAGTCAGTCTGAGTTGAGTTGATTCTTACTTTGAGTGGAGTTGACTTTGGGTGAGTTGATTAATTAACTCAGAATGAATTGAATTAACTCAACATTTTGAGTGCTGATAGTTCCAACTCAGACCAAGTGATTCTATTCATTCTCAGTTAAAATTAACTCACTGAAATTTAGAAATTTACAGTGTATATAACCTTGCATTATCGCTAAATGTTTAATTTAACGGATAGTGGTAGTACCGGATATATATAAGTAACGAAGGGTGCCAGAGTGTGGGTTAAAAATAATTAACAGTCCACAACCGAATAACAGGGGGTGTACCCTCTGGAGAGGCAAAATAAATATCGATCCTTACTCTTATTCGAGTCACTAAGTATATAGTAATAAATAATTAACCCCTTCTCACATTGAGTTGCCTATAGGCAACTCAGCGCAGTGTATATACGTTAAATAGTATATATCGCACCGTGTTTAACAATTGCAACACGTATACACAGCGCTAAATCACCACAAGACGTGAGAGCCCCCTCGGGCTCGAGCGTCAAGCTCCTATAGCTGAGTGGTGATGGTATACGCCTCCCACTCCAGTCACTGGAGTTCGAATCCTAGCATAAAAGTAGGTCTCAGGGGAAATAGAAAATATTCATGTGAGAAAGGGTTAAATAAATAATTATATATATACTATCAGCCGGTTGGCAACATCAGTATGCTAAACACCCTTAGTCCAGGAAACCTTTACCCGCTACATACTAAAGTTTTGATTGTTATGCTAACTGCGCTGTCACTAGCCATATAGCATCTTAGAAAAGCCAGTTATTCATATTACACAATGACAGTTCTCACCCATAGGCAAATGCTAACCAGGGCCCGTCGCCAGAAAGGGGCAGACGAGGCTCACTCCCCTGGGAAACTTTATGGCCTCATTAGAAAACTTTAATACTTGACTGTGAGTCGTCGAAAATCCTTGTATGCCTGCCCCAACAATTTTAACCTTCCGCCAGGCAGATGAGCTGGCTACTTTGAGCCTGTGTTAAATAAACGTTGACTGTTGACCGACTCAAAAGTTTTGGTTGAACGTAAACTGTGTAGTTGTATTTATGTATGCAACTGAAGTTAAAAACTAAACATATTTGTTTGGGTTCTTTCACTTTGGCCATCAGGCAATGAAGAGTCTAGAAGTTTCTGACAGGAAGCGAGTGATGCAACATCCACAATAACATGCGTACACCATGTGATTTTTGACGGGGTAGTGTCATGGACACTGAAGCCAAAAAAGCTTCAGTATCCTGGACGCTGATGCCAAAACGTTTCAGCATCCTGGACGCTGAAGCTTTTTTGGCTTCAGTATTCAGGATATTGAAGCTTTTTCGCTTCAGTATGCGGGACAAATGCTTCAGTGTCCAGGATATTGAAGCTTTTTCGCTTCAGTATGCGGGGGGACACTGAAGCCAAATAAGCTTCAATGTCGATGACACTACCCCCTCAAACGTCACTCCGTCCTGCGCATGTTATTGTGGACGTTGCATGATGCCATCATAGTTGATAAAAACTGTCGAGCGAAGCGATCGAGAAGCCAAATCCAATCTTAGTACTTAATTGTAATACAAAACGTCAGTTTTGATCCCTGTTGAGTCTGTAAGGCCTGAGTGGCGCTTGGATCCGCCAGCGGCCATCCTACATATTACCATATTGTCGGATTCAAAACAGAAAATGGCCTAAAACGGGAGCTAAATTTTGTGATATCCGGCACTAAGTTTCGATATTAGAGTACAAATTAATGTTTAACAAATAATTACATATTAATTCAATGTTACAGCTATTAAGGGTTTCCTTAAATTTGAGTAAATGAATAAAATTAAAAATAAATAAAACAACAATAAAAATTTACAATGAAAAACAATTTACACAACATACAATGGTAACTAAGGCAGCGGATGGGATATGGAGCGGCGACTTTTATGCCACATTGAAACAGATCGAAAACAATGTTGTTCAATAAACCGGCCGAGCGTATCACGGTTATTTCAACCGGGATGGAAACCAACAATGGTATTTTTTCGTTTAAAACCCGAGAAAAATTTAAATTTTGTCAACCATAAACAACCTGCTTATAGAGCAATAGCGATAAGCTACAAAAGTGTTCATGTGCCGATGCTTAACGGAAAAGCATACTTAGAGAAGCCAATGTTACTTTAAGGGGGCGTAACAGTAGATTAAGCGGTATTCCTAAACCTACGCCTAAGTCTAAGCGTTCCAAAAATATGTTCCTAAGCCTAAGCCTAAGCAAAAAATGTAACCTAGACTTTAAACCTGCACTTTTATAGACCCACCACACAAGCCGACGCTCACGTTAAACTCGACTGCTAATTAATTTGGCTTTAATAAGCTACACATGATGCTCATTGTGTAGTGCCGCCAATCAACGTGGTACAGCTATAATGGTTCCCTAAAGGATTCATAACTGTAGTCAGCGGCGGATCGAAAAAATTCTGACGCGGGTACGGGCTCGCAAAAATTGCAAAATGCAATTTTTGCTGTATGCTATATATGTGCCAATTTTCTTAGGGGGAAAAATTGCAAGGTAGGGGAAAAGTTTTCTGATGAGGGGGCGTACCGCCCCCTCCGGGTCAGCTAATGACTGTGGTTTAGCGAATTTTCGCTGAACGCTAACAGTCACTGCTAAAACAAAGTCAAACGATTGATTTTGTACATTCATCCTTCGTATTTTACGCTAAGGCTTAAGCTTAGGTTTTGGTAAATGTTGCACAAACGCTTAGGGGCCAATGTAAAGAACAGGGGCGGAACAGTATTATAAGCATATTCCTAAGCCTAAGCCTAAGCGTAACAGTGAGCATATTCCTAAGCCTATGCGTAAAGCTAAACCAGGCAAAAAATAGTCTAAACTTTACGCTTACTCTATTGCAGTTCCTCATAAAAACGTTTCGCCCCTGATCTTTACATGGGCAGGCTTAGACTAGGTTTAAGGAGGGCTTTTCCTAAACCTTAGCCTAAGCATATGTGGGGACTGCCCACAAGCATAAATTTTTGTTGTAGTGACCCCAAAAATAAGGAGACTAATATATTCATTTTGCTTGACCATAACAGGTGGTTAAGTAAGCTATTGACATTTATGAACTCTAATTAGAATTTACGGACTTTATACGTTTGCCGACTTTAATTATTGTAATATACTAGACTCCTATTGATTTAGACTCAAAATACGGACCCCCGATTATCGATACTCGCCGGCTGGTATTCGGCTGACAATTTTGAAGTTTAATGTGTTTCAAGTAAATTATATTTTTGTCTCTGACGTACCAATCAACAATAGTATGTCAAACTATGATTTTTATACAAATAGTGCAAGTATCTAAACAAAATATATTACAAAAGTATATTTTAAAAATACCCTTGGTACGTAATTTAAAGTTTGACTAAAATATAGTGTTCGATTTTGAGGCTAAATGTGAAGAACAGTGGCGGAACACTATTATAATCATATTCATAAGCCTAAGCCTAATCCTAAAGCGCAAGAACGAGCATATATTCCTAAGCCTAAAGCTATGCCTTAACCTTAGCCAAGCAAAAAAATTAGTCTAACGCTTTAAGATTACTCTTTTCTAGTCCCACAGAAAACCGTTCCGCTCCAGATCTTTACATGGGCCGATTTTGAAACGTTTTTGGTTTCTGTCACAAATGTAAAGTTTCAAAGTTGGCAGCGCAAACATGAATCTTATATTTCGTGACCACAACCGGTAAACAAACTTGTGATTACAGCATAAAATTGTCGCGTTGTGATGACGGTTTGCTTGCTATAATCATTTCAAGAAACACAGCGGCACAAGAGCTGATCCAAATCGGCGGCAAACCATATATACGATGGGGTGGCGATTTATTGAGCGAAGCTCGAACACACGTAAGCAATTAAGGTAATATGCAAATTAGTTATTAGCTAACTATTCATATATCGATTGTGGAGGTTTTTTAAGCATTTTCCTCAGATTCCTCGCACCCAAAAGCCCTTAAGCCACCCTAATAATTATTGGAATAACTTAAAAAGTCCTAATTTTGTCTCGTCAATTAAACAAATATGCAAATTAGCCATTAGCTAACTATTCGATAATCGCTTTTAAAGGTTTGTAGGCGATTTATTCAGATTCCTCGCACCCGAAAACCCATTATTGCTGAAATTAGATTGCTTGTAACCCTAATAATTAGTGAAACATTGTAAAAACGCCTAATTAGGCTTATCAATTATCCTTATATGCAAATTATCTATTAGCTAACTATGTAAACAATTTATTCAGATTCCTCGCACCAAAAAACCTTCAGTAAACCCTAAGGATTATTGAAATAATTTAAAAAGTCCTAATTTTGTCTTGTCAATTAAGCTAATATGCAAATTAGATATTAGCTAACTGTGGAACTGTTATACAGTAAGCTTTAGTTTTAGGCTAATTTTTTTGCATGGCTTAGGCTTCGGCTTAGGCATAAGATTAAACTCATACTTACGCTAAGGCTTAGGCTTAGGCTTACGCTTTAGGCTTAGGAATATGCATACTGTTCCGCCACTGTTCTTTACATTGGCCATAATTTTGGTATGCGCCGAAGTGCCTTGCGATCAATTTGGAAACCTTTAATAGATCTTTCCTGAGTTTGGCAATTTTTAACCAGATATTCGTATGATGAGTTTCGTAAACCTTAAAATCACGTTGAATTTGGTGTTATGTGATGTTATTTCTAACAGAAAGTTACAAATATTCAACGTAACAAATTCACTACTAAACCTCAACCAAAACTTCCAAAAAAACTTCCAATGAGAACTACTAAAACAAGCCCGTAGCCAGTTCAGCTTGTTTGAATGGCTAAACATATTTCACAACGGGCACGCAAAAGGTTTTCGCTGACTTACAAGCAAGGTTGAAAATTATCTAGGGTCGGGCAAAAGTCGTCCAGGCTGGGCTGAGCCCCCACTGGCCCGTAGAAACCATTTCTTACTGAAAAATGTCAGTTCAACCAGCTCAAATCCGTCAAACAGTCGATCTGTAATGATTATTTTTAAATTCATCTCCAACCAACACCTGTTTACAGTTGCACTTTGCAACTTTCGCTTACATTTAAATAGCGAAATATTAGCTAAAAAATATACCGTTTGTTGCGAAAATGTTGCAACACAGTTGACATTGATTTATGACCAAAAAAACAGCTGTTTTTTCTGTCGGTTCCCACAGGACTCTGGTGGCGGAAAAATGACTCAAATTTGACTTCTCATAAAAGTACTGGTTCGACCGGACGCAGTTTAGCTTAATTTTATACAGTTCAAATTTCTCAAACCTGACAAATATACTAAACATCAATTTTGGTGCAAGTTAAAATATTACTTTAAAAACGAAACGTCACATCATTTTAAACCTTTTTTTGTAGTTGTTGGTGTCGACAAAATGTTGGATTGCAAGTTGTCGGTCGACGAGTTGCCGGTCGACGAGTTGCCGGTCGACGAGTTGCCGGTCGACGAGTTGCCGATCGACGAGTTGCCGGTCGACCAGGTGTCGGTCGACGAGTTGCCGGTCGACCAGGTGTCGGTCGACGAGGTGTCGGTCGAACGGGGGGGTAAATTATATTTCTTTCGCTACTTCAAAGGAAATTAATGCGGTATTCGGGATATCGTGGTTATGACTGATTACATCGTAGCGCAAATTGCTAAGCTTCCCACGTAATAATAACAAGAGTTTGGTAAGAGATGAAATATATACTGACTGTTGTACTGTATTGCTTAGTTTTTTTACCAACGACAAGACTTTGGGCCCATATAAAGATCAGGGGTAGAACGTTTTTCTGTGGCACTAGAAAAGAGTAAGCTTAAGCGTTAGACTAATTTGTTTGCTTGGCTTAGGCTTACGCTTAGGCTTAGGCTTACGAATATGCTCATTGTTGCGCTTAGCCTTAGGCTTAGGCTTAGGCTTAGGAATATGCTTATAATACTGTTCCGCCCCTGTTCTTTACATTGGCCAAATTTTGTTTCACAATTAAGTAATGGCTGGCATTGATAGCACTCCGTTGCTAAACTTTTGGTGTTGCTGGTAACCGCTTATCCGGCTTAGAAATTTGGTGCAACGATATATATGCTAAAACGTGTGGATTGGGTTTGAAACGTATCAGTGTGAAAAATATTTTTACCAGATGAGCTGAAAGCTGAAGCCAGAACAAGCATTTAAGTAAACATACGCTAGTGGTTTTTATCATTGCGAAGAATATTTCCTTGATAAAAACAATGAGCATTTGTTTACTTGAATGCTTGTTCTGGCTTCAGCTTTAAGCTCATCTGGTTTAAACGCCTTCATATCGAAGAGTTTTAATGGTCAGAATTTTGAATTAAAATTAAATTTATAAAACAATTGAAATATTTTTGACCGAAAACATTGAACGTAGATTTCTGACCAGTTTGGTAAACTTTCATAGAAAAAATGACCATATATCTCGTGTTATTTACGTTGAAAGTTTAAAACCAAAATGTCTGGCACTTGCCAACGAGTATCCAAAGCAAGTTTTCAAAGTTAACCAGAAAGTGAAAATAGAAGCATGCCAAAACATGAGGATCCAAGCCTTAAAACCGGGGACATTTTCGATAATTCTCGATAACTATCCTAAAACTTTAAAAAAATCCTAAAATATGAAAAAATTGTAAAATAGGTACCTCGAGAACAAAGTACACTGCAAAAAATGGTGAGTCAAATTGACTGTCTCCGAAATAGGCTCTACAGGACTACACAATCTGGGGACAAATTCGACTGCGCCAGAGTCAAACATACGATTCAGTGAGTCGAATTTTACTCTGGCGGAGTCGAATTTGACTCAGATTGTGTAGTCCCGTAGAGTCTATTTCGGACAGAGTCAATTTGTCTCAACATTTTTTTGCAGTGTACTTTCAAAACAGACAGCCTTCAAGCCATCTCAAACAGTATATCGCAATTTTAGCTTGTGTTTCCAACGTTAACACTTGCTGTAATATAAAACAATCAACAAAACCATCTGAAGCGTTCAAAACAAAAACGATGATGCGAACACATACACGAACCCGTAGTCTGACTGAGGTCAGACGGGCGTAGCCCCCCTTGGCACAATTTTTCAGCCTTCTTAAACATTGTTACCCCTGCTTGCAAGCATCGAAAAACCTTTGTGTGCCCCACGTGAAAAATAATTTTCGCCCTCCTGGCACGCCGGCTACAGGCATGCTCATATAGCGAAGACCTATTTTAGAATATTTCACTTTCTAGACTATAATAGATCACAAATCAGCTTTAAAGCATAAACTTTGGACGCCTTTTTTGAAAGACTCAGCCTACAGGAAACGAAGTTCAAACTAATTTAATGGTCTAGTGAAAGCGGGGACCGACGGCCTTTTTTTGTTCCGCCGGGTTCGGCCAGTAATAAGCGGGGACCGACGGCCTGTTTTTGTTCCGCCGGGTTCGGCCAGTAATAAGCGGGGACCGACGGCCTTTTTTTGTTCCGCCGGGTTCGGCCAGTAATAAGCGGGGACCGACGGCCTTTTTTTTTGTTCCGCCGGGTTCGGCCAGTAATAAGCGGGGACCGACGGCTTTTTTTTGTTCCGCCGGGTTCGGCCAGTAATAAGCGGGGACCGACGGCCTTTTTTTGTTCCGCCGGGTTCGGCCAGTAACAATGACACTATTGTCGGCCGGCGCGCCGTATGGCTATAACATTTGCGTATTAATACGCGCGACTTTAAAGCTTACTACTATTTGTTTTGTTATCGATGCAAGGACTACTAATTTTAAGTCGGGCGCGTAGCCAAGAGGAGGCCAGGGGGGCTCAACCCCCCTGGAAAAATGCCCCTCCTAATACATTTTAGCGCCCCCCAGTATGGTGATCTGGCTACGGGCCTGTTTTAAGTTCTTTAATAACGCTTGAGAAATTACATGGTAAAAGTTTGGCGTATGTATAGAACAGGGCCGGATCGTTGGCCGGAGGGGCTATAATAGAGTCAGTTTAAGCTTTAGACTAACTTTTTTGCTTAGGCTTAGGCTTAGGCATAGGAATAGGCCCATCCTTACGCTTACGCTTAGGCTTAGGCTTAAGGATATGCTTATGCAACTGTTCCTGGCCCTGTTCTATACATGGGCCAAAATTTTGTTCAACTTTTCTGCCGTTTTTTGAAATGAGACACTCAAAGTATAGCACAGGGCATGCAACAATAGTGTAAGCATGTTCTTAAGCCTAATCAATGGCGGATCCATGGAGGGGCCACCCCGGTCGTGGCCCCCCAACAGCATCTCGACAAAAATTATATAGCAATTTTATGACAATAATTCGTGGTTTGTGTGCGGGTCAAAAGTAAGTTGATTACCTGTGAAATTTTGGCCCCCCATTTTGACATCCTGGATCCGCCACTGAGCCTAATCGTAAAAATAAATCTCATACCTAAGTCTAGACACTCTAGATCATAGAAGCCTAAGCAAAAAATAGTCTGAAACTTAACCTTCTTCTATTGCAGTCCCACCAAAAAAACGTTCCGCTCATGCTTTCAATTGACCTCGTAGCGTAGTGTTCGCACAGCGGCAAATATGAATTGTAATTGTATTATTTAAGCTGATCATTGCTAATTTAGTTTTCAGCGACGTAATAAAAACCTTTATCATTTTATCACAAAAAAAATTCTGACGGGAAAAAATTGTAAACCAGCACCGACCCTAGTATTGTATCAGGAACAATTTTCGGACAGAAACGCTAACGCCCCGGTGCCTCGTTGTTGTGGAGCCACTAATGATTTATATGCTATATATAATAAAACAATTGGTGATATCACAGAAACAGCTAAAAAGCAGGTAATAGTGCCTGTTTTTCTTCCTCTTAGGGTTACCCTATACTTTACTGTTCCGGACGCCGCTATACGTTGCCAACAAAAATATTGGGGCAAAATGTGTATGGTGGCGTGGGGTTGCGCTCGACGTCGCGTGTCGCGTATAGCGCAACTGCACGCCACAATATATATTTGCCAATATGTTTGTTAGCAACGCATAGCGGCGTGCGACGGGGCGCGCCGACTTAGCGCAACCCTTGCAATCTGAAAATATATAATTTGGCGTATATATATCGTTTAAAATCGGACATTGGTTAGAGAAAAGTTCACAAAGACAGAGGGGGGACTCGTATAAATTGTGTAGAACCTTTACTTTGATCTGACCGAATCGCCTATATATTTCAGAAACCTTACCACGCCCGTAGCCAGCTCACTTTGCTTGGGGGGCTAAGGAAGAGCATTCAAGGGTTTTCAATGACTTATAAGCTGGGTTAAAATTTTTCTAGGGGCCAAACTTTTTCCAAGGGGAGACTGAGTCCCTTCCTTCCCCCCCCCCCTTAGCTACGGGCCCGAACCTTTCATTATTAGCTGCTAAATTGTAAAACGTCAAATGACAAAAATGTCACACGTTCTTGTTTCAGTATATATTTTGCAAACACTATTATTATTGGGCAATCATGAAAATAATAAACCGTCCATAAACAATAATAATAGCATCAATAAAAATAATAATAATAATAATAATAATAATATCTATTCTTTTGATTAAAGATAGGCATCAAGTACGGAAACGCCTGCGTCTGCCGATTGAGAAAAATATACAAATCAAAATAGAAATATGACAAAAAACGACCACTGAAACTAGCTATATTTTGTGTTTTTGATATTCAAGAAGTATTGTCTGAAATTTAGGACAAATCTCTTAAATCATACAATTTCATTTCCGAAATTTTCCAGCAATGTGTTTTTTAATTTTTCCGACGTAAGGTCTGAAAATTAACTGAGTGTTAAAAAACTATTAAGACATAATAAACCAATAAGACACATATTTCTGAAATAAAATGCAGTTTGTGTGAAAAATAAGAATGATTTGCAAGCGAAGCCGGTTCGAATTGGAAGCAAAAACTCAACTAAATTCACTAATTTTACAACCTAAGATACGTTCAAAATGTAAAGTTGAGTAAGCCTGAGCTCAATCCGAAATATCGTTGAAATTCGATTGTTTTGTATAACGCTCTTTAACGATAATATTATAATTATTCTTGAATATGATACTGCTATATCTTGAAAAAAATTAGTTCCGTAAAAATTGGCAACAATAATTCTTGAATATTAAGACATTTATGTTTTAACCATTCCATACACGAATTTCAGAATTTTCAAATCCCTTCACGTCTAAAATACCAATTTTAGTCCTCAAAATTTAAGAAAGTAAAAAATCTTACAACTTAAAAACAATTTTCTTGCGTCTACAAAATCCGTTCCCAATACTGTATTTTTTGTCAAAATTTCTTTGTTTAACCATCATTAAGTGGTTTGCCTTATTAAGAACCAAGATTTCAGCCGTTTTTCCGGCACCCTGTATAAAACCAGCCTAAATTACTCGATACGTCATTTCTATATACACGAACCGTCAATAGCGAGCCGACAGTGGCGGATCCAGGATTTCAAAATGGTGGGGGGGCAAAAGTTCACAGGTAATGAACTTATTTTTTTCACTCACACACAAACCACGAACTATTGCCATAAAATTGCTATATAATTTTTGTCGAGATGCTGTTGGGGAGGGCCACGGCCGGGTTGGCCCCCCATGGATCCGCCATTGCGAGCCGGCAAATTACACAAAGCTGAATGCCGCTAATGTTCTTCTTACCGTCAAAAGTGATATTATATATTCGAACGTAATATATTATCTGTTGTGTTGACCTCATACTGAAATAATGAAGAATAACACGTTTTTATAGTAGACCTTGGGAACTGTCGGCTTGGTGCACGAGTAGGCGTCCGGCGGTCTGGCGAGACTTTAATATGATGACACGTCTACGTAGACAGGATTTCACATTGGGACGAGCCAGATCCGTAGCCAGCTCATCAAGCTATAGGGCCCCCAGACAACGTTAGAAAGGGCACGTTTTTTTATTTAGGAAATGATATCAGCGGGGCTGATGTAACAGGGAAGCCACAATTTTTGTAGTGGGGCTGAACCAACCCCCGCTCCAGCGGCTCCCGGTCTGGTTACGGGCCTAAAGGAATGTTTATGAAAACCTCTGGTTCCGTATTGAAAATATAGTATCCGGTTTAAAAAATAAATGATCAGGATACGAAATGAGGAAGTGGAATTTTTTCACGAAATTTTAGGGGTCAGGTCCCCAACCGATACCGGTGCCCCCCCTAGCTACGCTGGTTTGACAAACTCATTATACGGTACATTTAACACGTGGGATGCTTTTGCTACTGAGAGTGATCTGGGTTCTTAGCCGAGGAGAGCAAGTGGGACTCAGCTCTCCCTGGAATAATTTTGCCCACCCCCCAAAAAAATTTTCAGTGTTGCATATAAATCAACGAAAACCCTTGTATACCCCTCTTGAAAAGTTTTTAGCACCTTAGCTAGGTGAGCTGGCTACGGGTCTGGACTGATTAACTGATTTTTTGGAAAAATTTCTATTTTACAAACTTTTGCAAATTGGGTTGCATAAACATACTGTAGTGAATAGTGACCCGTATATAAGGGGACTGGAATACGGCGTTCAATCAAAGAACAAATAAATTATTTCGTTTCAAAAATGTATATTTTTAATAGAAACCAACGTTCAAAATATTCAACGCGATGTCAACTGTCAAATTGAATGAATGAGTTAATTATTACATAAGCATACAATCCACCATTTCAAGAAATCAATTTATATAATTATAGCTTTGGTCTAAATATCTATAACATTATTACGAGAGTACGAGAAAATACATTGTTTTCACTTACAACTGTAGAGACCTGAATAAGATGGGGGTACTAAGACGGGGTAGTCCCCATTTTTAGTCCCAATCAATAGGAGTCTGTATTCCTAATAATAGTCCGTAAGTGGATAGAGTCCCTAAACCCTAATTAGAGTCTGTAAATGTCAATCACCCCTAATTGTAGCACATAAATGACTCCAGGACCAAATAAAGTTGTCTTCGAAACTTTAAAGCGTACTAAAGTTTTGAAAGTACATTCATAATTATAACCTTGTGTTATCGCTCAAGCTATCGATACAAGACAAATAAACGTTTAATGCAACGCATAGTTGCAGTATTTTCAAAATTCATGGACATGCCTAGCCCTTGCGATAATCAAAATATTTTTCAATTTTCACAATATTTTTCAATTTGGTTTTGTTTAAAATCTTGTTAGGGTGGCAGAAACTTTTTCGGGTGGGGCACCCCAATTGGGGGGTATGGAGGTGGCTGCTTCGGCCCTGGCAAATTCCTCCGCTTTGATACCAAACAAATTCCCAGAAATTTGGAACCTGGGCGTCCCGCTGGAGACGGAGATATTGTGGTTTCCTTTTACTCATTTGGCGACCCCAAGATGCAGCTGCTGGTTTCATGCAAGAAAGAAAAAATGCCATATTTTGATACGATTTGTACCACTTCTGAGGAATTGCTTCTCCCAGTACCTCGAAAGCCAATCGGTACCTAGGATTCTGGGTGCCAATATTCCTTCCGCTGAAAAGATTTCTAGCCGTTAACTTGACTCAACCTCGTTTTGCTCGTAAAATTTCTTCTACTATTTATCCGAATGTAGTTCTGGCTTGCTTAGATCATGCAAACTATTATATTCTAATGAGTTGATTAATCAACTCAGACGGAATGTTGGTTATTTCTTAGTTAATAACAGTAAACTTTAACTCTCTTTTTGAGTAGAGTTGTATCTAACTCTAAGTTGAGTTTGTTCCGAAGGAGTTGATTAATTAAATCCGAATGAGTTGAAACAACTTGGAATGCTGAGTTCTGATAGTCCTATTTCAGACTAAGTGATTCAACTCATTGTGATTTAATTAATCAACTCCCTCGGGGTGAACTCAACTCACAGGGAGAATCAAGTCAACTCAGAGTGAGTTAAAGTTTACTGTTATTAACTCAGAAATAAAACTGTGAGTTGATTTTAACTTAGAATGAGTTGAATCCACTTAGAAGCCTGAGCTCTCAATTTTAGGTCTTTCAGAACGCAGAATTCTGAATTGTTTCAACTCATTCTGAGTAACTAATCAACTGACTCGAAATTGAATCAGCTCAGTGTGAGTTAACATTTACTGTTATTAACTCACAAATAACCTAAAATATCTAATTCTCTCTCTTTGCGATTATTAATCACCTCGTTGGATACTACAGTGTACAGGAGTTTCGCAGAACTTACAGGAGAGTCAACAATTTCTTCAGGAGCCGCAGCAACATATTTCTCGAACAGGCAGGAGATCATCCTGTTTCCCACCCTCTGCCTACAACTCAAGCTGGAATCAATATAACACTTATAAAAGTTCTTATAAAGTTTTCGGCGAATAAACTTTGTTCTACTCAAAATCGTCAGGTATAACTTAAAAACAACTGCAAAATGTTGCAAACAAGTACATACAATTGTGATTAATAGTGCAACGACCATTACTAATTCATGGTCGCTGTAGGATTTGGCATTATTCAGAGCGGTTGTTGTTGATGTTTTTTTCTGAAAAACCACACAAATATACCTAATATATTCGGGTTAAATCAGGCATTGTTTAATAAAATTATTTCAATTTTGGTCGAAGTTAAAAAATTTATTGATTAAGCGGAAAATGTGAAATTTGTGAAAATGAAATATAATATTTTTTTGAAGTTGCGAGGTTCGGAAATTAACTCGAGTATAGCTTTAGCCGTAAACTCTTGTTTAAGTCGTCTGATTAGGTTCAGATACCTGCAGGACCGTAGCCAGCTCACCTTCCTAGGGGTGGGGGCTAAAAATTTTCCAGGAGGAGCATTCAAGGATTTTCATTGAGTTATAAGGAAGGTTGAAAATTATATAGGGGGGCGGCAGAATTTTTCAACCATTGCCTACGGGGCCGGCTACTTGGTTTATATATGGCCAACTAATCGGCTAGTGGCAGATCTAAGATTGCTAGGCGTAGGTCAAATTTTAAGGCCGCATCCCTACCCACCCCCGAAGACGTGCTCATGAAATTGACAATTCCAACTGGAGTTAACTGGGTTGTTAAAAATCTCAAAACAGCTTAAAATTATTACTCGGAATTTTAAACACTTATCGGGGCCGGAAGCGGAGGTCAACGATACTTGCCGTAGCCGGAGCCGGAGTTGAGGCGAAATAATTAATTTTAGCCAATATTTGCAATATATTGTCAAGTTGTTTGGTTTTACGCTAATTTTCTGCGAAATTTTGGAAATTCTTTCCTAAAAATTGTGACAAAAGTAAAACGAAACGCGATAAACAGATAAATTTTGCAAAATTATGCAAAATTTTACTGCCGAAATTGCCGGAATTTCCGGCAAAAATTCTACCAGAGCTGGTGCCGGAGCCGGAGGCCGATTTTCTGCCGGAGCCGGAGCCGGAGGCAGACCTCAGGTTGTACCCTGCTTCGCTGTGCAGAAAGGCAAGCTCGCCGTTTGAATTCAACTTAGTTGCTTCAGCACTGACCACGAGCAATTGTTTATTCATCCAAGTCAACCAATTCTTTCAACTGAACAAAGCCATTGACAAAAAGAGTCGAAACATGATACACAGTTAATCAATTTCAACGGGAATTAACTTCTAAAATACGTGCTCATGTTACGAACTTTTCGAGGTGGTATTAAAAACAATCAAGAGTGCATGATACAAAAGTATGCAACTTTTGGGATTTTCGCATGTTACAAAATGTACCACCGGGCGTTGCGTTTCTGGTCGACTGACCATGATTTAGATGGGGGACGCTGTCACATGCAACATCCCAAAATTAAACTGTAAGCGGATCATTTTTGATGCCGTATACGTACAGTCTCATGGGTCGCACAAGTTCTACCCATCCTAAATAAGGCGGTGTAGGTCAAAAAAGGCAACGCGTGCTGCGTACATTCTTTTGTGCACAGACTGTACCCAGTTGCACACTCTTGTAAAACGAGTCATTATCGACTTTTGATATAAAATGCTTACTTAGCTAAGCCACATTGGAAATGTACCACGTTCAGCAGATCACTTGATAGTTCGAATTCTAGCTTGAAATATGAATGTTTGAGATGAAATGTAAAAAATTATACGAAAAATGTTCATGAAGGCTTTGATGCAAAGTAGTCCATGTTAAGTTGGTTCGGTAAGATCCATCACAAGGATCCAACATTAATCTACTTCTCATACGATCATTACTACAGTGGCATAATGGCTGGTTGTGACAGCGTTTAAATTTTGAACTGAGAAAATTTGACATAACTTTTATAGAACATTTTGTGAAAAAATAGTAATTTCGTAAAATTACACTTTATTAAAATTGCATGGAATCGTGCATTTTTTCATCATCCAACAAGAAAGCGACTGCAATAAATTCAGTGAACTTGCACGGTTTTTCACCCTTGTGGACTAAATTCAATAGCAATGATTTTTAATGAATTATTTGCAGCTGCAAGTTTTTCGAACGAGATTTTGTACAAAACTTGCAAGTGCAAGTCGCAGCTGCATATTCTTGCAGCAAAACCTTGCACGTGTGAATAGGGTTTTAACTATCGCTCCAGCGCGTGTGTATCCTATCTCGTTTTTGACTGGTGCAATCATGCATTCATAAGCCAATCAACAACTGATTAAGGTACCAGGAAGTAAGTGAGAGAAAACTGAGGTTTATTAATATAAACGCAATGTATACCAGATATATAAGAAAATATGTGTGAATTATTGTTTCTTCCTGCTTATTCATATGAGTGGCATTTAGAAAAGTCTATTTCTACAAAAAAAATAGTCAAAATGCTTACGGTTGAATCGTGAGTCTTCTTTGAAAATACCGACCCCCCCGCGGTATTCTTTGCTTAATCTTCGTTCTACGATTTTATAAAAACCAGTCGGTAAAATGACACATTTTTGCTCAGGGCCACGGAGTTGTGCCTAAGTTTCTTCGGGCCTCATTTAAAAACCAAAATTTAGGTGAGGAATCTGCGACTAAACGGTTTTATATGGAAAGCCCCGTGAACTGCAAAAAATGGTGCGTCTAATTGACTCTCTCCGAAATAGGCTTTTTGGCGCTCCACAAACTGAGTCAAATTGGTTCTTCGGTAGAGTCTCAAATTCGAATCACTAAGCGACTCGGTGATTCGAATTTGACTCTGGCGAACTTGTCGCATCTGACTTAGTTTGCGTTGTTCGGAAAAGCTTATTTCGGTAAGAGTCAATTTGAATCACTATTTTTGCAGTGTGATTGACCGATCCAACGGGGTTAGCGAGGTGGCTAACTCTTCGAGCTGTCTTTAATGTCGTCTAAATTTTTGCAGACCGAGTCACAGCACTCGGCCAAACTGCCCGTCATATCATCACCAATTGTAGGAATTTTTGCCAGAGAATACAGCGAGAAGTTAGCAGGACGAAACTCTGGTTCTGGGTTGGTGAGAGTCCCATCTTGGCAGGAGGCCCGGGGTTGGGGCCACCTCTCCCGGTGTCAATTCAGCTCTGGCGGCTAACTACAACATATATACTGCTGTTTTCTTAATATGGTTCATTAACTACCTGTGGTAATTCTTGGTACCCATAGATCTTCCACACTAAATATTTACATGCCAACGTTAATTTTAACCACCCTTTATTACTTATACTAGGAAACTTCGGTATAGCACGCGCTAAACCACTCCTTTGTACCGATAGTACTCGTTAAATTTCGTTACAATTGACAACCTTTGGGGGCTTATAGCGTTAAGCATCGGTGAACACTAAGAGTGTCGCAATACTTGTGGTACGGCGCCGTCCGATGCCATCTGAGTCACCATGGGTCACCAAACGGTTTCGTACGCAAGTAAGTCAATTTACGATACCGCATGGTGACGTACGGTGACGGACGGCGCCGTACGCCAAACGTGCGGTGACGGACGGCGACGGACGGCGTCGGACGGTGATGGACGGCGTCGGACGTCATCAACAGTATAGCGCCACCCTTAAAAATGAGCAATTTCAAAATTCATCACCAATTCTAAACCAAATTGTTTATAGTCTCCATCGCAAAATATTTTCTGCATGACAAAAATGCGATATCCTGACAATTAAACACGTACAACCTTGAAATGTGATCCATGTAATAAGATATCGTCGAGTACGCTTTTAAATGTATATATACATAGTATTAATGTATATAAATAATTCAAAATATGCTCATTTGGCTTCAGAAGATGCGCTTTTATAGACTGCCTCAAGCTTAAACACAAGCAATCTTAATGTCATTTAAGCTCTGACAGCTTGTAGACGGTTTTATTTTGTTGTTTTTTGCCGCCGGGATTGTTGAATTTCATTTGTTTCAGTTAAAAATTGAAAATTGCTATAACACTCGTATATGATCATGTTGAAAAAACGCAATGTTGTTGCGTTGAATAAATACGCTCGCGTGGCGCAAAAAATAAGCGCGCCAAATTGCTTTGAGCGTATTTATTTAGTAAAAAAACCACAAACGCGCGACTAGACGTAATGGATACTGTGTGTGGTGATTATTCTACGTTTAAAGGGTCTCACATTTGTGTGTGTATATTAATCCTCAGAATCGATTATTATATAAATTAAGAACCGCATAATAATAATAATAACAATAATCATAATAATAATAATAATAAAACTGTCAACTTTTTAAATTTAATATTAAATAATGAGTTAAGGTTTCATAAGCAAGCGTACATCTTAAAATTGTTGCAGAAACGTCATTTGCACCAACGCAGTAAATGAAGTTTTGCAATTTCCACAATATCTTGCGTACACCAGGTGGCTTTTGATCGGGTAGTGTGCAGCGCACTGCATGCTTTTTTTTGGATTCAGTGCGTTTCATACTGAAGCTTTTATTACTTCAGTGCGTTTGAAGCTTTGCGGTTACAGTGTTTAGCGCACTGAAGCTATTTTAACTTCAGCGCGCTGCACACTACCCCCTCAATAGTCACCTGGTGTACGCACGATATTGTGGAATTTGCGTTTGTTGTGCTATAACGTAACGCTTTTATATAAGCACAACGAAGCCTCACTTTAAAGTTTACGCCCTAACGCAACGGCTAAGCCTAACTTAAGTTCTTAGAGAGACTAGGTGAAGCCAGGGGCTTCGTTAAGGTGTGGTTTAGAGTTTGGAATTTAGTTTAGTTTTAGTTTTTAGTCTTAAATATGGTTTGGTGTAGCACTGCCACCTACACCCCGCAATTATAATTATTAGGCTTACACAAATATTTAGGAAAAGACTAAAAATATAGGTTTAGGCTTAGGTAAGCTGTTTTGCTAACAAATAATTGTAAGCGTAAATGAGCCAAGAATGCTAAAAACCATTGCGAGGATTAAACCAGGTATATTCGAGAACAAATGTATATATTTCACCAAACATTCAAGCACAGATTTTTGCCTAAGCCAGAAATAAAAATTGCGATCCAACGATTTGTCAGCCTTTATAAACAAGGAACTGGTTAAAGTTCGCAAAATCGAATGTAGGTTTTGAAAAACATAAACGGATCCGTAGCAAAGTGGGGGGGCAAGGAAGGCTCAGCTCCCCACATTAAAAAATTTGTCCGCGTCAGAAAATTTTCAACCATGTTTGTAAAGTCAACGAAAACCCTTGTATGATCCACCGGAATAATGTTTAGTCCGTCTTGCAAGGTGAGCTGGCTACGAGCTTGAAAACAAATTGCATAAATTGGATGTGAATTTTTATTGACACTAGGCAATTAATACTTATCAATAGAATTACCACAAACGGTGCGTGCATCTGTTTACAGGGGCATTTTAATATCACCGGAGAATGCTGAACCACGTTGCACAACAATATTTCGTTGATCTCATTCGGCGTAATCAAGATTTCATTTCGGTAGGATAAAACGACCCATGTGTACAACAGGGCCGGATCGTTTTCCGGAGGTGCTCCAACAGAGTCAGTTTAAGCTTTAGACTAAATTTTTCGCTTTAGAAATATGTTTAATATACTACTGTTCCGACTTTGTTCTATAGATGAGCCAAACCTTATATGATTATTCTTTAAAGTGGACGTATAGCGAACGCTACACAGATTTGTTAAGATTTAAGATGTAGTAGCTTTATTCTTAAGCCTTGTGGCCAATGTTAAGAACATGGTCGGAATAGTATTATAAGCCTATTCCTAAGCCTAAACCTAAGCCTAATCGCAAGACATATTTCTAAACCTAAGCTTAAGCCTAAGCCTAAGCCAGGCAAAAATATAGTGTAAAGTTTAAGCGTACTCTTTACTCGTCGCACAGAAAAACGTTCCGTCTCTGATCTTTGTACTGACAAGCCTTGTTAAAAGTCCTTATTTCGTTGATTTTTCAGCAAATCAGGTATGGATATATATTCTCAATAATCTTTGTTATATTAATTTCCTAAACTCCTACAACAAAACAATTCTAACGGGAAGCAATTGTCCGCTAATTTCATTTCAAATTTGAAAAAAATGTTTCAAAATATTACAAATTTGACAACATCGGCAACCATCAAACGATTTAAAACCACGATAATTCAACAAACAAATCGCAACGTTTTCAACGAGTAAACAAATTTACGCTTAAATGTCACCAATTTATTAAAATTGACACAAAAACGACCAAAATCACTAAAAATACCCTTGTGTCATAGAAAAATTTTGCTAATTTTTAACGCTTAAAATATTTGTCAACTTTACTTAAAAAACATGGATTTGAATATGGTTGTATTTTAATTGCCAATGACAAATGGGTTAATGTATAAGTCGTGCCGACAAAATGAATTTTTCCCAGTGACTGTTCAGTGTAAACAAAAATAGCCAAACAGGTCAATTCTGCCAGTGGTGGATCCAGAAATTTCTGATGGAAGGGACGGCTTGTGCAAAAGTTTTAACCGCAATTTTTACTGTATGCTATATATGTAAAAAATTTTGATGGGAAAGAATTGTAAGATAAGAGGAACCTTACCATTTTAGACTAAAAAATTTAATGCGGGGGAGACACCATCCGCTTTTTCTCGCGATCAGCTAGTGGCTGGTGGGCTCCGATTACCACTAGGGAATTGAGAAAGGGGGGGTGGGGCGTACGCCAAATCCGAAATGTTTTGTGGCAAAATGGTAAGGTTCCTACCTAACAATTTTTGTAATAACAAAACATAAGGTCCCTAATTTTTCCACATTTTTTGTTATAAAATGGTAAGGTCTTTTTATTAGACAATTTTTGCATTCAGAAAATTTTTGGTGATAAAATGATAAAATCCCGATCTTACAATTTTTGCGTTTCATAACGTTTGCCACTCTGCGCCAACGTCAGAAATTCCTGGACCCGCCGTTGCCGATTACACCTGAGTATGAACCCCATTTGCAAAAATTAGCAATTGAAATATTTTCTACATGCAGTGTGTTAACTTAATCAGTTATCGGAAATTTCGCTTTTGTATACCTTTCCTCACATTTTACCTGTTGGCTTCGGTCGGTCTTTAGTTTTGATGTAACCGCATTACGTTTGCTTACTTATAAATCTAACTATTTGCCCAGGGTTATTTAACTCTCTAAAAGCTTAAACTAACTTGATTTAAGATTTAAGCTAATCCATAAGAATTAGGCTAACTTTGTAGATTAACTAAGCTAACAGGTAGGTTTATGCTTAAACTCATTTAAAATCTTGCATATTTTCAGTTTAAGCTAAACTTATTGATCTCTTACATACACGGCTGCACTTTTACTTCATCTAAAAATAAGTTTACTTAAACTCGTGTTAAACTTAAAATCACGTCAGTTTAAGCAAAACTTAAAATTCTAGTATAGTTAATCCGTCCAGCTATTTAAGTTTTACTTAAACTTACATTCAAGTTTAGTTAAGCTATAATTTAACTTCAAGTTTTTAGAGAGTACAAGGAAAGATAAACGGTATATATCCGTCGAAATTTCTGTAAATTTTTTTCATCAGTTGAATATGTGTCAAAAACCAGGCAATTTTACAGTTGACAGCACTTTGTTTATCGATGCAGACAGGACGCGGTCTGTTTTTGAAATGTCTTCCGACAACCGCGATGAACTATAATCGGTAGACCAGAGTTTTATTTCCGTTTCAAAACTAAAGTCGGAGCAGATTTTTTCAGCAGAAACACTCGCCGCGCCTACTGTGTTGCACGTTTAACAAATTAGCAAATTTGTTTTTCTTACAAACATTATGGGCCAGGGAGGCTCAGCCCCCTCTGGAAAAATTTTGAACCTCCTCAAAAACTTTGCAACGTTGCTTATAAACCAACAAAATGTCTTCTATGCCCCTCCTAAAAAATTTCTTACCTCCCCTCATCAAAGTTGAGCTGGCTACGAGCCTGGTTTGAAAACAGTTCAACTATTAACAAAATTTATGCGTTTAGCAAAAATTAATACTGATTGATTCGTTGTCAGGCAAAAAATGATGTTCATCGAAAGTTGATCTAAATGCATGGCCGCTGGCAATAAAGTGGCTTATTTGGCTGTCTTAGATAGTGGCCGAATCCTGAATTTTTTGGTATCGGCGGATCCTTTAACGTTCCGAAATTTACGGGTTAAAGCTTTAGCAAATTTTACACGTGTTATAATCGAGTAACTGGCCATTAGGCGCAAATCCGAGGGAGGAATTGTCCAATAAACAGTCTTTCGGTGACAGGGATTGTCCTATAACCAGCCTTCAGGGTGGAAGAATTGTCCTATAACCAGCCTTCCGGGGGGAAGAATTGTCTTATAACCACCCTCCCGGGGGGAACAATTGTCTTATAACCAGGCTTCCGGGTGGAAGAATTGTCCTATAACCAGCCTTCCGGGTGGAAGAATTGTCTTATAACCAGCCTTCCCGGGGGAAGAATTGTCCTATAACCAGCCTTCCGGGTGGAAGACTTGTCCTATAACCAGCCTTCCGGGTGGAAGAATTGTCCTATAACCAGCCTTCCGGGTGGAAGAATTGTCTTATAGCCAGCCTTCCGGGTGGAAGAATTGTCCTATAACCAGACTTCCGGGTGGAAGAATTGTTCTATAACCAGCCTTCCGGGTGGAAGAATTGTCTTATAACCAGCCTTCCGGGTGGAAGAATTGTCCTATAACCAGCCTTCCGGGTGGAAGAATTGTCCTATAACCAGCCTTCCGAGTGGAAGAATTGTCTGATAACCAGCCTTCCGGGTGGAAGAATTGTCCTATAACCAGCCTTCCGGGTGAAAAATTGTCCTATGACCAGCCTTCCGGGGGAAGAATTGTCTTATACCCAGCCTTCCGGGTGGAAGAATTGTCCTATAACCAGCCTTCCGGGTGGAAGAATTGTCTTATCCAGCCTTCCGGGGGAAGAATTGTCTTATAACCAGCCTTCCGGGGGAAGAATTTTCCTATAACCAGTGTTCCAGGGGGGATTGTACTAAGACCAATGTTTTATAACTTTAGTTAAAGTGTTTGATGGATGCTTTATAAGATAAATCTTCTGTTGTGTGGCTGCAAAAATGGTTGACAGACTGGCCAGCTGCTTCGCACTGAGTTACGTGCTTGGTTTCATTCATTTACTGCTTCAAACGTTAATATATTTTAATTTGTATGATCATTTAAATGTGGTGCATGAAAAATTTTTCACGGCTTGGATTTGAAATTTAGCAAATAAACCAAAAGTTTTTTGAAATTTAGCAAATAAACCAAAATTTTTTTGAAATTTAGCAAATAAACAAAAAGTTTTTTGAAATTTAGCAAATAAACCAAAATTTTTTTGAAATTTAGCAAATAAACAAAAAGTTTTTTGAAATTTAGCAAATAATAGAAAGTTTTTTAAACCTTAGCAAACAAACCAATTTTTTTGAAATTTAGCAAATAAACCAAAAGTTTTTTGAAATTTAGCAAATAAATTAAAAGTTTTTTGAAATTTAGCAAATAAACCAAAATTTTTTTAAAATTTAGCAAATAAAGAAAAAGTTTTTTGAAATTTAGCAAATAATAGAAAGTTTTTAAACCTTAGCAAACAAACAAATTTTTTTTAAAATTTAGCGAATAAACAAAATTTTTTTGAAATTTAGCAAATAAAACAAAAGTTTTTGAAATTTAGCAAATATATCAAACGTTTTTTGAAATTTAGCAAATAAACAAAAAGTTTTTTGAAATTTATCAATAAACCAATAGTTTTTTGAAATTTAGCAAATAAACCAAAAGTTTTTTGAAATTTAGCAAATAAACCAAAAGTTTTTTGAAATTTAGCAAATAAACCAAAACTTTTTTGAAATTTAGCAAATAAACCAAAAGTTTTTTGAAATTTAGCAAATAAACCAAAAGTTTTTTGAAATTTAGCAAATAAACCAAAAGTTTTTTGAAATTTAGCAAATAAACCAAAACTTTTTTGAAATTTAGCAAATAAACCAAAACTTTTTTGAAATTTAGCAAATAAACCAAAACTTTTTTGAAATTTAGCAAATAAACCAAAAGTTTTTTGAAATTTAGCAAATAAACCAAAAGTTTTTTGAAATTTATCAAATAAACCTTAGCAAATAAACCAAAAGTTTTTTAATTTATCAAATAAACCAAAAGTTTTTAAATTTCACTTTTAGGTTGCGCTGCGGATTCACGTTAAAACCGGGGCAGGCGGGTCACGGTTAGTTCCATGTTGATTCGACATTAACGTTAAAATTCGGGCTTTTATATCGGGTCAACAGACAAAAGTCGAATGTCATATGACATAAGCTTACAAACCACCGCTCTCTAATGATCAAAGTGTACAAGGTACGGTATGTCGCGTGATACTGTGGGAGATTTATGCGAATATCATATGATATTCCAAAATTTCAACGAATGTCATATTCGGTGCTGTTAAACGAATGGAAAGTCGAACGACAAAGGCCCTGGTATGCTTTAAATATCTAGTACACACCTGCAAAACGTTTCCGACAAAAAATACCTTACAACCACAGCTTAATAATTCAAAAAGTCATCTAGTATCATATGACATTCAACAGGACAATTTGTGTATGTTAACCCAAGCATACAGACATTTGCAAATATATCATTTCATATTCGCAGACAATAACTCGAGTATCATATCATATCGAAGAACAAAACGTGACCTACAGATTATATAGCAGACAAATACAAATTTTTGAATACGATATGGGGTATACAAGCATACAAAATGTTTACCCAATAGTCTAATAGGGACAAAACGTGACCCAAGCTGCACCGATTATAACGTGAACCATGCTGCATAAGCCCAAAGTTTGCAGAAAAAAACTATTTTAAGTACAACAATCATTGAAAATTCAAAACGTCAGGTACTAAAAAATATACGTTGTTTTGCTGTTTAATATGCAAAAAATAAGACCGCGACTAATTGAATTATAGCAAGCTTCATGAGTTCGTTTGGTGTTAAAATATTTTGAGAACACAAACAAATGAGTGAAATTTTGACGCATTTGGCTAAATGTATGAATATCAGGTGCAATAATTAAATTATAAAACAAATTCGCAGCTGTATTTGAGTTTAAAGTTTATCTTACTACAACAACCGGGCCACACGATATATTAAGCAAAGGGGCCAGCCCACTGGGAGACAGGCGGATTTGGATAGAATTTGAGAGGCGTAGACATAGGCTTAGGTTGAGGTTAGGCGTAGGCTTCGGCTTAAGCTTAGTAAGCAGACAGTTTATATGGGCTAGAAAAAAGCATGATGAGATTGAAAAAAATTAACCAATTTATTAGCAACAAATCCTATGAGGGGGCCAAAATTTTTACCAAGCCGCAGCCAGGATACCTTGCTAACGAGGAGCTAGAAAACTTTTAAGAGGGGATACAAGGGTTTGCAATGATTTACAAGCAAGTTTGAAGCATTTTCTAGGGTGTAACTTCCTGGCTCCGGTCTGGCTACGGGTTCGAGACAAACAGCTGTATGCTTTTTGAAAAGAAAAATACAGAAGCGACAAAGGCTTCCATCTGCCTGAAAAAAAAAGGAAATTTTTTGCTTTGAGGGCCAAAACGGCACGCAAAGAGATAAACTTTAAATGTTCTGGTTATAAAAACAGGTCGATGAAAAATATGGCATTTTTTCGAAAACCTGGACCGCGATAATATGCCAACATTACAGATTAATAACGTGGAGCAGCGGCGGTTTCAAAAATTTCTCACGGGTGGTGAGCAGGCTGGCAAAAGTTATGAAACGCAATTTTTACTGTACGCTATATATGTGGGAAATTTCTGAGCGGCGAACAAAGTTGTAAGGTGGGTCGTTACGATTTTATCACAAAAAATATTCTGACGGAGACGCGTACGCCACCCATCTGGATCCGCCAGTAGTGCGGAGACAAAAACAAACTAAAATAGGTTGCTGGCACGTCATGTTTTTATGTTTATTGCAATAAGTCAAATCAATGGCAAATGTTGCATAAATTTTGCAACATTTAAAATTGCTAAAAAACAACAACAACAGTGCACAACAGGTGATTTTTAATACGCGAGTAAAAAAGTAAACTTTCAAATTGATACGATTATTCAACAGCGTAAACGATATGTCATTTTAGGCAACAAAAATCGATTTTAACAAAATTTCGGAAATTTTTTAAAAGTCGCAAAATTAAAACAACGAAAAATTAGTAATTTTTTTGCTGATTTTTAAAAATCTTAGTAAAAATAGCGTTTTTTAACTTGCGTCATTTTTATTTTAAACATTTGTTTTGAGATACTAGCGCTTCATTTTAGAGTTTTTCAATTTTGTGAAACAAAAAAGCGTTTTGATAAACGTTTTTTAAACGAGAATTCAACGTCCCAAGCGCAGGTCCGTAGCCAGCTCACCGTGCTACGGGTGGGAACTAAAACATTTTTGACGAGTGGCATATAAGGGTTTTCGTTGACTTACAAGCAAGATTAACAATTTCCTGGGGAAGGATATTTTTTCCATGGGGGGCCGAACCACCCTGGCTTCCGTTTGGCTACAGGCCTGCCCGAGCGTTAGCGATCAAATTGACAAACTCAATTTTATTATTAAAACATAAATGAAAAGTTAACTGTTAAAGTTCCGTTTTTTTGAAATTTTCCGAGTTCCGGGGGTGGGTGTAGAAGGGCGTCCCCCCATTTGCAGATATGAGGGGGGTGTTAACTACGACACAGATTAAAAAATAGAAACTACATGCTTCAACGCTTACTATACAGCTTTCTGCTATAAAGCACAACATATTGTATACTCATTTAATTATTAATCGACAGCGAAACGACAAAACTGTTCATTCAAACCAACACAGGCTGGATTATTGTAACAGTCTCGAAGCTAAAGAATCATACCCCCAAATAAGACAACCATATTAATTAAGACGGCATAGAAATGATGTTCTTGAATATAATTGTTCAACAATGTCCTACAAAATCTCCCCTGGGTGGGACGAAGATATCCCGTAAGGGCACATGGTCCGTCGCCGTCCCCCAGTAGTGCCGGCTTGACTCCGAACCACTACAAGGTCCTTAACAACGACATTCATTTTTTACCATTTTGAGTTTAGTTTTGTCAAACATATGGAAACTACGAACCAGAATGGTTTCATTCTGGTTTATTCGTTTTTAAGATAACTTTTGCTACAGAACCAATGATCATTATGAATCTATTGTTGAAGATACACAGAAAACACTGCAATAAAAATAGAAATATATATATTATATATATATATATATATATATATATATATATGTATATATATATTTATATATTAAGAATGTCTCAATGTTCTCATATTTAAATAAATAGTTATTTCTCGGTACTAGCGGATCCAGAGGGAGGCGTACGACCTGTCCCCGTCAGCATAATTTGTGATAAAAAAGGTAACATCCTTCCTGCCTTGTAATTTTTTCCTCTCGGAAAATTTGCTAATATAAGGGGCCCATGTTACTTTAAGGGGCGTCCAGGTTTCGAGTGGGTTTATAAAATAGTAGTTTTCGATTTAGATTACATTTTTTTGCTTATAAGGCATGCAGCCAAAAATTGAGTTTCATAACAGATTATGTCAACCCGCTGCCTACGATAAATTTCTGGATCCGCCACTGTTTGCTGAACATTAAACGCAGTAATAGACGGTACAAATACACAAACCGCGAGAGCAAACACATAAATGATTATTATATAAGTACACAAAACGATAACGAAACAAAAACAAATTTATGGTAAATATTGTAAAGTTAAAAATTTGAAAAAATGAAATTTAAATGAATTTATTGCTGGGTTCAAATAATATAAAAACTGAATAATCTTGCGACTTAGGAAAAGTTTTATTTTTTGAAAAATTTCCTTTTATCCTTTATTTCAAAGCTAATTTCTAAAAATATTTCTTCTTATTCAAGGGTTTTGAAATACTTATCTTAAAATTTTGTTTTTTTCTTTTTTATTCTTTGCAAGAAGCGACGGTTTTAAAAATTTCAATTAAAATAGGGTTTATGACAGTAGCACGCCAATCAGCTTAAAATGACGGAATTTCCGGTTATTGCATAAAACAGGAACGGTTGCTGATTTTTACCGCAAACGTATATCCGGTTACACACTGGTAATTAAAATAAGGTTTATGACAGTAGCGCGCCAATCAGCTTAAAATGACGGAATTTCCGGTTATTGCATAAAACAGGAACGGTAGCTGATTTTTACCGCAAACGGATATCCGGTTACACACTGGTAATTAAAATAAGGTTTATGACAGTAGCGCGCCAATCAGCTTAAAATGACGGAATTTCCGGCTATTGCATAAAACAGGAACTGTAGCTGAAGATATCCGGTTACACACTGTAGTAAGCGTATATAACACACATGACGTGGTACATAAACTTGAGTGGCAGATAAAACTCCGTCAAATGATAAGGCAAAATATGGCCATTAAACTTTAAGAAATTTCACAACAAATAATAAAATTAGTTTTTTTCAAAATAATTTATGTTTGTTTTTTTCGCACACTTTGAGTTTCATCAGAAACATTATAGGAAATGCCTATATTTCAGCAGGTAAACGGATAGTAAAAATAACAAAAATCGAAACGGATAGTGCTTGAAATGACGGAAACGGAAAACTGATATTGAAGAATAAAACGTTTCAAAGCTGTTTTAGTTGGGCGTAAAAATAACAAAATTTCCAGTATTTCTATAGCGGAGACGAAAAACAATTTTCACCGAAAACTGGAACGGAAATCCGGTTACACCCAGCTGTAATTGCTAAATTGAATCTTCGTCTTTGGAACTGAAATGAAACTTTGCCATCAAACATTGAGTGACCCATCGAGAATAACTTCTGATTGTGAACCATTCTAAAGACCACACTGTAAATTTCAGTGAGTTGATTTTAACTCAGAATTAGTTGAATAACTCAGTCTGAGTTAGACTGCCACAACTCAGAATTATGCGTTAATTCAATTCATTCTGAGTAATTAATCAACTCACACAGGTGCAACTGAACTCAGAGTGAGTTAATGTTTACTGATATTAATTGAGAAATAACCAACTCGCTAGCTGAATTGATTAATCAACTTAAGTGGAATTTACAGTGCAGTGTTTAACAAGAAAAAATCAGGGGCGCAGCAGTCAATTCAAAAACGATGGGTACATACTCGATGCTGTTAGTGAAACAAAACCTTGCGAACGAAGCGTCGGAGACCCTAAATATCATTCTAGTCATTTGGGCCCATGTAAAGATCAGGGGCGGAGAGTTTTTCTGCGAGACTAGAATAGAGTAGGCTTAAGCGTTAGACTAATTTTTTTGCTTGGCTCAGGCTTATCTTTAGGCTTAGGCTTAGAAACAAACTAATTCTTACGCTTAGGCTTAGGCTTTTATGCTTAGGAATATGCTTATAATACTGTTCCGCCCCTGTTGTTTACACTGGCCATAATTTGCAAGGCAGGGACGTTACCATTTTTTCATATTTTACTTTTGCTTTTTATATTTTTGATTGTGTTTCTGTTGTGCCACTTTGCAAAAAAAGTTAAAAAGCTTTCATGTTCTATAATGCCCCTTACGGTGTTAATACACAATCGGTACTACTTATGAGTTGTGAAATATTAAAGTTTTGCGACAATTATATCTGTAGCAGCCAAAAAAATGTTTCTAAATAGAAGTCTATGAATATTGATGGAATCCGCTGAAGCAGATTCAAAATTTTTTGACGGCGCGGGGGGGCGGGGCGGGCTGGCAAATGTTATGAAACGCAAAAATTGTAAGCTCCGGGGACCTTTGTCATTTTATCGCCAAATAATTTTCTAAAATGGAAAAATTGTAAGGTTTTTAATATCGCAGAACAAAAATTTTCCCACGGTAAAAAATTATTTTCCACAAAATTATTTTCTGACGGGAAAAATTGTAAGGTCGGAACCATCCCATTTTGTCACAAAAAAATTCGGACGGGGAGGCGTACGTCCAGATCCGCCCTTAAACTCTGGATCCGTTTAGTGGATGGCATCAACAATCGACGGTTTTTATGTCAGTTGGCAGTATAACTTTGACCAATCTGGTTGCTATCTAAAGCCATTTCAAACAGAAGCATTATTTCAGACAAATTTTTTGCTTTAATAGCAACTTGAGAGGTTAAATCATTTTCAAACAAGAACATTGTATTAAACAACAAACTGCACTGTAAATTCCAATTAAGTTGATTAATCAATTCAGCTTGCGAGTTGGTTATTTCTGAATTAATATCAGTACACATTAACTCACTCTGAGTTGAGTTGATTCTCACTCTGAGTTGGGTTGACTCTTGGTGAGTTGCTTAATTAACTCAAATGAATTGAGTAAACTCAAAATTCTGAGTTCTGATAGTCCTAACTCAGACTGAGTGAATCAACTCATTCTGAGTTAATATCAACTCACTGAAGTTTACAGTGTAAAGTAAAGTGTTTTTGTTGACTTAAGACCAAATTCAACTTTGAAGTCAAATGTCGACTTACCTAAAGTCATGTCTCTTCAACCCAGCTTTCATTTGACAGTTAATTTGTAGGCAACAAAAGTGACAACAGCGCATTCACAGATTGACTTTTTGAGACATTTTTAAACGAAAAAATGGCTTGTAATTTATTTCTTAAAAAGTGGAATAAATGAAACTTTCTCTCTTAATACAACAACGGAGACAAACATTAATTGATAGGGTGTGAAGTTAATTGAGCGGAGGTGCGGAATATGGATCCCCCTAGGAATTTAATAATAAACGGTTCATTTTATAGATTTCGACGCGCTGAGTTTAACGGTGCAATTTTTAGCGCTGCAAGGTTTTCGGTTCTATAGCAATGGCCCATTCAAATTTAGCTTTTTACCGTGTAAACAGAAATCAAATTTGTGTAAGGAATAAACCTGGTTAAGCTTATATTTTACGAACATGCGAATGATAGACACTTTCTGTTCGAAACTTTGCGAGTTTGCACTATAATTTCGAAAGTCATAACTTCTGAACCGTTCTTCATGCAGCTATAAAAATGGTACCGTTGAATTCAGCTCGTCGAGATCTATAGGATGGACCACTTTTTGTCAAAATCCTAGGCGGTCCAGATTCCGTACCCCCGCCGTTAATTGATCAAAAGTGTAGTAAATATTACCGCGGCCAAAGTTAATGCTGAAGAATACGCGAGCGAGTAGTGTCCACTTTAGCTGCCTCAATGCACATCGCTCAGGGGCCGGGCAGAGTTTAAGGGCTCACAAAGTTGAACCGTTTTCATGAACCACCCACAAGTGTCGCTACACTTTTATGATTTTTAGGGAAGAAATCATCTAAAATATTGGGGTTACATCACACAAGAACCTTTTTGCATACACCTGCTGGACCAGCGAAGGCGTCCATAGGGATACTAAATTCTGTTGCAATTAAGCGAACTTTGTTCCTGCCGTAAGAGATGAAATTCAACTAGCGCCGCACGTGTAATTTTATAAGATTTTAACCAAGACACTACTAATTTGATCGGATATAAAGGTAGACTCAAAGAGTTAAAATTTGAAAGGTAAGGACCAGTCCAATTTTCTGCCCACAAATCCGATTGGGCATCGCATACCGCCTGCTCCAGCCCCCTCTGATTCCGTAAGAGCTTTTCAAGTGAAGTTGAAATTTTCTAAGGAGGCCGTTCATAGGGATGCACACTGTAAATTCCAATGAGTTGATTAATCAATTCAGCTAGGGAGTTGGTTATTTCTGAATTAATATGAGTAAACATTGACTCACTCTGAGTTGAGTTAACTCTGGGTGAGTTGGTTAATTAACTCAGAATGAATCGATTCAACTCAAAATTCTGAGTTCTGATAGTCCTAACTCAGACTGAGTGATTCAACTCATTCTGAGTTAAAATCAACTCACTGAAATTTACAGTGCAGGCTGAGCCTCCCGAACCCATCTGATTAACTACCGACCCACGAAGCATAATGTTAATATTCAAGTCATCCCCCTGACCGTAATTAACTTGAATGTCTATAAATAATTTCAAAATTTTTAAATTAAAGCTACACCGTTGGCTGAAATATCTTTTAAATTTTTCGATTATTCTGACCAGAGAAATGTGGGTGTATACAAGCTAGAAGCTGTCAGGATATATTGTCTGAAATGTAAGACAGAAATGTTGAAACACAACGGATTTGTATCTTTTAACAACTTTGCGAACGAATGGAACCAAACGCCAGCGGCTTTTGGGAAAAATGATTTAAATTTCAAAAACTAAACTTCAACTTTGATTCAGTTCGCAGGTACCAAACCGGTGGTGACTATGGTTGAATCTAGCAATTTAGATATCAAAATATACTAGGGCATCGGCGCCATGGGCGTGGCCAGGGGGATCAGAGATCAACCCCCGTCGGCATTTTTGTAAAAGAGGTTTCAGCTTTAACTAAGAATTACTGAAAGATTATAGCCCTATTGTCGGCTAAATGTCGACTCATGTTTATTTTCAGAAGAGAACCATATTCAACGGATCAGTAGCAAAATATGCTTAAGCTTTACATTAAACTAAATATTGACGTTTAGACTTAGGTATAGGTTTCTGTTTGATTTTACACTGTAAATTCCAGTGATTTGATTTCAACTCAGACTTAATAGTTGAGTCACTCGGTGTGAGTTAGGACTATCAGAACACATAATTGTGAGTTGATATATAACTCATTCTGATTTAATAAATTAACTTTCCCGAAATTAAATGAACACAGAGTGAGAATCAACTCAACTCTCAGAGTGAGTTAAAGTTTCCTGTTATTAACTCAGAAATAACTAACTTTCTGTCCGAGTTGATTAATTAACTCATTAGTATTCGCAGAGTAGGCCAAAGTTTTTACGCCTGCGATTCACAATTTGGAATTAAAATTCAATTTTGACCGTTTTCCACGATGTTTATAGGCGATTTTGGCCAATGTTACTTTTAGGAACGTACAACTGTCACCAACGATCGTGCAACATTTTAGGTTTGGGCTTTAATAGGTTAATTACTTTTCGCTTAAGCTAGGCTTAGGCTTTAGGTTTAGTCTTGGTTCAAAACTTTAGCTTACTCTTAGACTTGATATAGGATTGAATATTTGTTAGGCTAATGTTCCAACCCTAATAGCACAATACCAAAGGCTGTTTAGACACCGTGCAATTAAAGACAAACACATGTAAATAAATATACCAAAAAAAGACACACAGCTCCTGTACACAAATAAGCATTGAAACCATGAGTTTTGATGAATATAGCAACCAACAACAAACAATAATCACAACAAAACACAAACTAAAACATCATACTTACAATAAAATTATATATATATTTATATATATTTATATATATAAATATATATAAATATATATATAAATATATATATATTGATTTTTAGTACCTATAACCATTTACAGGTATCGAGAAAGTAATAAAAAATATAAACCGAAAATTCGTTTAAAATGCTGAAAAACCATCGTTCATTCGATACGCATTTGTAGGAGCATTTACAGTTCAAACCAATGTTTATTGGTTGAAAATTGTGGTCATGAACGGCTTTTGTACACTTCCGCCCGCAGATTTAAAGTTAAGATCGCGTTGGCTTTTACGCTTCGGTATAGGAAAATGCCTAGGCTAAAATTTAGCCTTATTAATCTGAAGCGTTGGGTAAGCTTTCTCGTTCGCATAAGCCTAAGCCTATCTTACAGATCTACACTGTGAATCCCTGTGAGTTGATTTTAACTCAGAATGAGTTCAATCACACCCAGTCTGAGTTAGGACTTTCAGAACTCAGAATTCTGAGTCAATAAAACATTATTCAAGTCATCCGGAATCAACTGAACACAGAGTGAAACTCAACTCAATCCAGAGTGAGTTAATGCTTATTGTTATTAAAACTCAAAAATAACTAACTCGCTAGCTGGATCGATTAATCAACGTATTGGGATTTACAGTGTATATGTATATCAGAATATGAGCCCTGAGCAGGGTGCAACCGGAATTATAAAATACCGGAAACGGAACCGGAAAGTTAAAAAATACTGGAACCGAAGCCGGAAGCGGAAAACCAAAACTTGCTACCGAAAAATTAATTTTAACGCTATTTTATCGCTTTCAACGACTTATGATCAATTATAAAGTATTACACAAATTTTAGCAATACACGCTCAGACAATTGTAGAAAAATAAAAGTTACAATGATATGTCAAGTCTTCTTAAATATTCGAATGAGAAAAAAATTTCAATACCAAAAATACCGGAAAATTCCGGTGAAAAAATTACCGGATTTATCTACCGGAACCGGAATTCCGGTTGCACCCTGACCCTGAGTTAATACGAAATAAATCAATTTTCAAACACAAAAATCACCCTTCACTGTATTATCCTCTGATACGCTAAAACTAAGCATAGCAAAGACAAAGCGGACGATATTAATAACAAAATGTTTACAAAAATAAAATTTATTGTAGTTTGTTTGTTCACATCAAGGTCGTGTCATATTTCACCTCAGACGTATTTTTAGATTTCATGCCTTGCACATATTGTAACAATTTCGACCACCTGAACGCTTATGATTTTCTTAACCGCATCTCAGTATAACCAAGATTGGATGACAACTCTTCTCTGTAAATTCCAACACTGTAAATTACAGTGAGTTAATTTAACTCAGAATGAGTTGAATCACTCAGCCTGAGTTAGGACTATCAAAACTCAGAATTTTGAGTAGATTCAATTCATTCTGAGTTAATTAAGCAACTCATCCATAGTCAACTCAACTCACAGTGAGAATCAAATCAACTCAGAGTGAGTTTAAGTTTACTGTTAAACTCAGAAAGAACTAACTTACCGTGTAAACATTAGCTCACTCTCAGTTGAGTTGATTCTCACTCTGAACTGAGATGCCTCTGTGTTAGTTGATTCATTAGCTCAGAATGAATTGAATCAACTCCAAATTCAGAGTTCTGATAGTCGTAACTCAGACTAAGTGAACTGTCGGATTTCGAGTAGTGCAAAATGTACCAGTACCAGGATGTAAACTGATAGTAAACATAAAGGAAAATGTATAGTGATCGAGGGAACGGTAAACGGAAAATGGATGTTGAAGTATAAAAGTTTCAATGATGTTTTTTCGGTCAACACAATTGAGACACGCAATTAACTAATGGAGAATTGGTTCCATTAGTGTATTATGTAATTACTATGTTTGCGTAATTTTCACATCGTTTACCATAAAATTAGGGGGTATATATACCAAAAATACAACGTGCCCTGGGTAATATATAGTTTTGCTTACAGAAGGTAAACAGTTGCACACTCTAGTGTAAAAGAGTATCGTCCAATCTTTGTATTAAGTATTAAAATGTTTCTATTAATGATGGTCATCGGATATTTTTTCACATCCGTACAGAATTTTATGACAGACATCGAAAATGTAATTTTGTGCTTTTTCAAGTTTCCGGTCCACAATTTGAATTGTTTCAATTGTTTCAACACTTGTTTTAATTCGAAGTTTCGGCCAATGCAAAGAACAGGGGCGGAGCAGTATTATAAGCATATTCCTAAAGCCGAAGCTTAAGCCTATGCCTAAGCCTAAGCGTAAGAATGAGTTTATTCCTAGCCTAAGCCAAGCAAATAAAATTATTCTAAAGCTTAAGCTTACTCTATTATAGTCCCACAGAAAAACGTTCCCCGCCCTTGATGTTTTACATGGGCCGAAGTTTCAAATAAAATGCATTGAAACACAAAACGATCATTAAAGCCAAACCAAACTCTTTTAAAGATCAGTATTTTTTCGTAATTGCCTTTGTTCGTTCGAAGTACTTGTTTCAGAACAATGGTATTGACTTAAACTCATCAAACACTATAGTCTATTTGATTTTTAAATAATAAATTTTTTTCTACGGTGCAACCGGATGTGAAAAAAACCGGAACAGGAACCTGGAAACGGGTGTGAAATTACTCTGGGAATGAAAATGATGTTGAATTTGTTAAATGTTGTGATTGTTGCTAAAAACATTTATGTCTGAGCTTTTGCTTTAAGAAATCTTGGCAACTAAAGCTTATATCGTATTCAAAAATTCGTATTCAGGCTAAGCCTAAATTTTTACCTAAACTTTTTTTCTAAAGCCAGAGCCTAAACCGTCTAAACACACAGGTTTATGCTTTAATATTCTTAAAGCTTCAGTTTCAATTTTTCTCTAGGCATTTTCCTAAGCCTAAAGCAAAATTCATGTTGTAACCGAGGTAGGCGGGACACGGTTTGTCCCATGTTGATTCGACGTCAACGTTAATAAAATTCGGGCTCTTGCATCGGGTATTCTACGTATTGTAAGCGAATATTATATGATAGATTTTCAAATGTCTGCATACTGGAGGTAACATACCCAAATTGTCCTGTTGAATATCATACTAGAATTTGAAATTTGAATTTTTGAATTATGACACTGTTTTTAAGCGGCTTTGTGCCGGAAATGCATTTGCAGACGTGCATTTGGTATTTTAAGCATAGCTTTGCCTCTGCCGTACGACTTACCGTTAATTTATTAGCACCCGAAGATTACACTGTCCCGCTAAATATCATATGATGTTCGTTGTAATTTTGGAATATCATATAATATTCGCATAAATGTCCCTCAGTATCACGTGACATACCGACTCTTGTACACATTGATCTTCTGAGAGCAGTGGTTTGTAAGTAAATGTCATATGACATTCGAATTTTGTCTGTTCACCCGATATGAGTGCTCGAATTTTAACGTTGACGTCGAATCAACATGGGACAAACCGTGTCCCGCCTCTTGCGGTTATAACGTGAACCCCACTTCACGTGACACTGAGGGACATTTATATTCCAAAATTACAACGAATATCATATGATATTCAGCGGGACAGTGTAATTTTCGGGTGCTAATAAATTAATGGAGTCGGACGGCAGAGGCACAGCTGTGCTTAAAATACCAAGTACACGTCTGCAAAAATCACTTCCGGCACAAAACCGCTTAGAAAAACAGTGTCATAATTCAAAAAGTCAAATTTCAAGATGTAGTACATATGATATTCAACAGAACAATTTGGCAATGTTACTTCAAGTATGCTGACATTTGAAAATATATCATATGATATTCGCTGACAATACGTCAAATATCATGACATTGAAGGGCAAAAGATGACCTACACATGATGATAACAGACAAATACGAATTTTTGAATACGATATGGGGTCTACAAGCAGACAAAATGTTACCCAATATTCTAATAGGGACAAAACGTGTCCCAACCTGCCCCGGTTATAACGTGAACCCTGCACAACGTAAAGATCAAGGGCGTAACGTTTTTATGTAGGACTAGCAACGAGTAAGCTTAGTTTTATGTTCTTTACATTTACCCGTGAAGCTAATACAGAATTTATTAACCGGTACTTAAAGTTAAAGCTCAAAACTGAGAACTATCAATCTACATAACAAGACATTTCTATTGCTTGCTTTCGAAGTGGTTTTTATAGCATAGAACCTTTTAATAGCACTAGGTATTCCAACACAATACGACAGCTTTGCTGAAACACGACAATTTCGAAAAAGAAAGTTTATGAAATAATATATTATGATCGATTCAAAGCATTAAAAATGGTTTTCAATATATTTATTTTAAAACGCGACCCATGTAGAGAATAGTTTCTGAACATAGCATATGACTTATGCGGGGTTCATGTTATAACCGGGACAGGTGGGGCACGGTTTGTCCCATGTTGATTCGAAGTCAACGTTAAAATTCGGGCTCTTATATCGGATCAACATATTTTTGTACATAAATGAATATTGAATGGTCGTATGACTTGATAGTGCTCGTTACTAATCAATCTTTTCGTGGATTTTTTCCGTTTTTGCAGCTACAGACAAAACATAGCCAAATGGCAGTAACAACTGTTGTTTCCTTTGTTCACAGGATAAATCACGCGGATCAATCGGTATTGCATACTTATCCCATCCACTCCTGCAATATATATTTACAGAAAACACGATAAGAAAATACTTCATATTAACACTGGTGTAACTTAACAGAAAAACTATAAAGCACAGTAAATTATATTCTGATTTGCGTCAAATGTTTTACAAGTCCATCATAAACTGAAACCCACAATTTACCTGCATCGGTGAAATAACGTACAAACCGCATTTATTACGACATAAAACATAAGCGGCGCTTTTTAAACAAACTTTGGTAAATTAGGACGCATACGTTTTCATATACTACATATCAGGGTACAACCGGATGTCTGCATCCGGCTCATGCTCCGGCAGAAAATCCACCTCCGACTACAACAGAACTTTTACAAAAATTTACTTCTTTGGTGCTTTCACTTTGACTTTTGGTACAAATTGAGCACATATATTTCTTAAAATTGGCAAATTAGAACTCATTTTAACCAGCTAATTTCGCCATAACCCGGCTGTTGACCTCTGGCTACGGGTCTTTTCACCCCCGGTTACACACCGCTATATAACTAAAAATAATATGAGATCCCCTTCAGTTCTAAGTATTAAACAAGGAATTATCATACACATTACTAATTAAGTAACTAAATCAATTAAAATGTCAACGAATTCAATACTTAACTAGTAAATGAAAAAACAAACAAACAAACACAAACCTCAATTGTACAAATTCACCATAACCAGATGTACCAGTAGGCTTATACATACCACGTTCACCTGAAAGTATTCAAATTAAAATAAACAAAATGCAAAATAATTTATGCATAAAAAGCTAAACAGTAAATCGCCCACCAAAATTAACATGATCAGAGTACAAAAGCTATAATTTCACGCAAAAACGTCTTAACCACAAATTTCTGAAAAATTTGCTTTTAAGTCTGTAAATGTTAAAAATAACGGACCAATGAAAACCCTGCCGAAATAACAAATTATTTTTTATTTAAACAACATATTACAATATTCGCTTACCTCCGAATAGCATTACATTAACGCGCCGCATCCACAAATCAAAATCTTTACGAGACAATTGTTGCAACTGTGCAACACGTGCTGCAACAGAAGTTGAGCAAGCAGCGTTTTCGTCAACTTTTGATTTAAGATCACTTCGTACACTTTCTATATTTTGATGTATTTTGGTGCACTCATTATCAAACGCAACATCAGAAAGATAATCAGAATCTGAAATTACAAAAATCGCGATATAATTTCAATTAAGTGAACGTTTCCTGTGCATTTTTAGCGGACACTGAATAAGCTGTTTAGATTACAAGATGTTTTACAACAGTTCATTCTAATATTTTCAGAGATAATTTTTACGAATTTCTGCTCTACTATACAACCACATTTATTCATCAAATGCTACTTAATAAAGGTATCACTAACCTGCAACCTTGGCTTTCTTTCTCAACACCCGTAGTTTTGAAAAGTTTTCCAGCAATTCTTTAAGTTGATCTAAGCGCTCTAGTAGTTCTGTATTAGTTGGCGCCGACTGAACGGAAACTTCCTGAAAAGTAAACAGAAAACGTAGTCTGCAATTGTTGTTTCTTGCGCAAATTCTTACGACGAATTAACGAATTAATTCAGTACGAACTATTTACAGTTTTAGAAAATTGCATTTGCAAAACCTGAAAACAACTTTTTCGCGATCTGCATAAGTGTTTATATGTCAATGCACACTCGTGAAATAAATTTTTGCGTGTACCTGTCAACAATACACGTTCACAGAATAACTGCTTCTAGAAACACATGAGGTGAAAAATGTATAGAGTAGCGACCTACTAAAATAATTATCATTTATGCAAACCTGATTCTGTTGCGACGTATTTTCTGCCGGAGAAATTTCTACCGAATCACCTTGTTCATCTGACACCGGCAATGGAATGTCTTCAACATTTTCAAATACACTTTGATGATATGTATCGTTGTACTGTCTCGAAGCCATATGGCTGCGTTTGATTGTTTTTGTGCGATTCAAATTGCGTCTCTTACGCCGCCTCCTATTTATCAACGCCAAAATACCGGAGACTGTGTCGGGTGTAAATAAATTAAGTCTTTCGTTAATGTTGGACTAAAATTGGAAAACTGGTCTATTCTATATAATCTCACAAGATTACGAAATAGAATAAAATGCTATTCGGCATACAATCGTTTGTTCATAGTAAAATTCATACTTAAAACAATGATGAATGTGTGTCCTCAATGTAAATGATGCAATCACATAAAGTAACTCAAACTGCATATATTATTACATCGAAACATATTTTATAACTTAAAATAGTTAAATTAGTAATATACTCACAACCAACCTGCTGGTTGTTACAATAGAGCCAAATATATAATTAAGGAGTAAACAAACGGGAAAATGTTTTTGTCTGACAGTCATAACATTAAAATATAATCACCATTTATCACTCCAACGACTCGCCTTGCTCAGTTATTTAACTACTGCGCTGCTCAGCACTATCTCATAACTTACTTGCATATGCCGCATTCGAGTAATTTCTTCTTCAAATGAGTAACCGTTCTTTGTTTGAATCTCCAACTTAAGTTGGTTTACGTCGCCTTTTAAAGTAGTTAGCAAACGAACAATTTCCCTGAGTTTCGTAGAAACGTTACTTATCTGAAGCAAAACCATTTAATTAAGTTACATTAATTTTATAACAAATTTTACATGTTGTTCTGCCATGTCATCCATCCTCACGCTTGGACACTGAAACTAAAACAAACTGCAAAATTAAAACCAATGTCACAATTGGCAGCAATAGTTAAATCGCAAAGAAGATTCTGTATAATCATCCAGAGCTGCCTATAAACTAAACGGTGAACTTCTAACTTCACCATAAAAATTTTGAGCCAAAGGCAAAACACAATACTACACTGCAAACAATGCACATTGTAGTACATTGAAATGCCATTTCACCTTTGCCAACTCCGATGCGTTTCCTGACCGGCGACAATCTGGTGTAACCATTGTATTCTGATGGCTAATCAACCATTCTTTAAGTCTTTCTGAGGCATTTGGTTGACTACATGATCCTGAAAAGGATTTAAATTCAGTGAAACTTCTCAAATACAAACCGGTGCTTTTTCAGTTTCGACATTTTACATCATATAGATCAGTCAATTACAAAGTGTACACATTTAATGTATGCTTGTTCGTTATATGCGCATACAACATAGCGCAGTGCACTGTATATATGCTAGTGGGCAGCGTACGTGTCGATAAATAGTCGAAGATAAAACGAGTTGGAGGGGGCGGGCAGCATGGCGCAGTGGCAGATCTTTCGCTTAAGGATCCGCAGAATTGAAGTTTATCTCCGCTCCGTAGGTGCAGTTGCTTAGTTTAAAAATTCTGATGTCCAGGCTCCACATAGACTGACACGGAACATATCTTCTGCGTTTAAAATTAGGCAATGAAAAGCTGCCAAAGACAAATATGACAATTAACCTGGCTCAATGAAAAATGACAAATGAGATACAGTGAAAACGTTCATTGTCAGTCTAGGTAGGAACCAAGATACATCAGACCTTTTTAACTAAGCAGCTGGAAAAGCGGGCTAGAGCGGGGATCGAACTCTCAGTCTATGGATCCTTAAGCGAGAACTCTACCCCTGCGCCACGTAGCCCGCCTCTTCAACTGCGCTTTTCGTCGACTATATGTGTCGACCGTACAACACAATGTGCATTGCATTTATTGCATATGCACAAGGACAAGCATGTCCCACATGATTACATGCCCTTATTTTCAACAAGGTCGTCCCTTGACCGTCCATGTTATTTTCGACTGGATTCATAAAGCTCAAATATATTTTCACAATTTGGAGAAAATCGTCAAATTCGGTTTCATAACGAGACTAAAGACCGCCATAGTTCGTTGATTAATGCATGCTTAAAATCGCAAATGCATCAAAAACAAATGGTACGTAAATTTCAGTTGACAATACATATACTTTACGTATAACTTACCGAAAGACATAGCGCTTGCACTTGAGGGAACCATTTGTAAACTAGCACATCTGATCAAGCCTGTACAGTGGGTCCTTGGAAGAGTTATATTCCCTCTTGTTTGCGTATACATATACATAATAAAATGAAAATTATACAAATTTATATTGCTTTAATATGTTGTCTTAAAAACCGCATCCAATTCTAAAGTAAAACGCTTGATGCTCTAGATGACCAGCACATCTTGATGTTTAATTTCGGCGTGTGCCGGTGCTAAAATATTTTACATATATGAACTTTGTCAATTGTCTCCGCAAAAACCTTTGTTATTATTACTAGCTAGGTTAATATAAAAGAAAAATAATAACACATAATTGGTGGCAACGGTAGGGTTCCAGAAACATGATTTTATTTCGAATCACAGCTAAAGTCGAGACTTTACGTACGTTTGTATTTTTGACTTAAGCTGGAAGATGTCAACACGTATTTTAGTTTCTCCAAACAATTAGTAGTTGCTGACGTCTGTGATATTATTTTGAGCTGCTGGTGTTAAGATTAAAATGGATACTTCGCACCGCCAGCCAGAGCTGCCAATTTATTTAAAACTTCAACCCGTAAAGTGTCTCTTTCATGACTTAAATTCAAAATCGACGTATGTGAGAGGTCGACTTTAATAGTCGTATTTTTGTAAACTTGTACTACAATTTGGCCATTGACGCTGAAAAATTTTTGTAGATTTGAAAACGGGAGTTTTGGGGAGAAGTTCTACAGGTTTATCTTGTTGCACTGTAGTGACCCGAATAAGAGGGGGGTAGCGTCCCTTAAACCCTAATTAGAGTAATGTCAGTCCCACGTTACCGTTTGTTTGGGTGGCACACGAATTGTCCACCCTGTTTATTTTTTCTGTGGACAAAATAGATTATCGCAATAACTCTGAGCGGACACAATTTTAGCTAGCTACCGCGTCCATGCATAGTTTTCGTTTTCCACGAAACGCCCACATATAGTTTTCGTTTTGAAACAATGTCCGCATACCAAAAGTAAGAGCTATGTTAAAAATTTCCCGCCAAAATTTGAATTTTTCTACCAAAAATTGAATTTTCCCTCCAAAATACGAACTTCCTGCTAAAATCAATTTTCCTGCCAAAATTTGAATTTGCCGCGAAAATTGAATTTTTCCCGCCATAATTTAAATTTTCCCGCCGTAATTTGAATTTTCGGCCAAAATCTGAATTTCAGTCAAGATTTGAATTTCGCGCCAAAATTTGAATTTTGCAACTAAAATATGAGTTTTGCCATTAAATCTTAAATTTACAACCACAATTTGAGTTTTCTAGCCAAAATTTAGATTTTATACCAAAAAATTAATTTTCCCTTCAAAATTTAATTTTCTCGCCAAAATTTGGATTTCCCGCCAATATTTGAATTTTCCCGCCAAAAATACAGTGGAAAAACGCGCATTGCTGACAGGTTTCTGTTCTTTCGAATATGTCAAATATGTTACATTTGCGTCCGAACGTCTTTTATTTAGGTGTCCGGACAGTTTCTTAGATACCATTGGCGTTCAGTACTAGCTATGCATGCCACCGCGGACGGTATAGATTGTCTAGTTAACGTTAAATGGACACTAAAGTTTTTAACAAACAAAATCCAAACCAATGGTAACGTGGAACTGACATAAATGTAATTATCCCTAATTGTAGCGCAAATATATCTACAGGACTACATGATTTGAATCCGAAACTTTAAAGCGTACTTAAATTTTGAAAGCACATTAATACTAAGTACCTTGCATTATCGCTAAAGCTATTGGCACGACAAATATACGATTAATTCAACGGATAAATGCAGTACCGGATATATTTAGTAACGAACGGTGGCGGAGCGTGGATTAAAAATAGGGGGACCCTCTCTAAAGGCCAAATAAATATGAGTCCCCCTTCTTATTCGATTCATTACAGTATGGTTTCTACAAGCTTGGAACTGGGCAACTGTCCATACCACCAATCATTTGCGATCCCAAACTTTATGGTATAGTACGATGTAAAGTTGTGTAGTCAGATTAGCTGTATTCAGGACACGAACTTCGCTTTTCGAATTAGAGTGTCCATGCATTGACAATCCTAATCCGTCATCACATCACTGGACTATTTCAGACTGCTTTTTGTTAAGCAAACAGGCAACATCTATCCGGCTGCAATTCGGCCTGCCGGATCACGGTTGGATTGCACTGCCACAAGTTTCGGGACTACAGTAGTGTTGTGTAATTACCACTTTTCTACTGGAAGTCCGTTGGTCGCCGGTCGGCCAAAATACAACACACGTTCCTACATTTTGCAACTTCGATGCATTAACATTTATGTGTCGTTTTCTACTTTTACTATAGTAAAATATGTTTGCCCATTTTTAATTTTATGGACTCGCATAATTTAAAAATTTTATTTAGCAAAATTTACAGTACTCTAATCGTTTGTACGCACCTAATTATTGATAGTTGTAGTGAAAACTCATAAGTTCTTTTTTCAAATTCTTGGTTCAACTTCGAAGACCGAAACTTTGATTTTAATATAAAGTTTCGAAACTGGACGTTGACATAGCGTGTCATGCTCGAACGCTGCGAATATGTTCAAGTAACAGATTCCATATGTTCAGCAAGATTTAGACCATTTTTGCCACACTGCACATTCCAGTGGCTTAATTTTGTTGAATCACTCAGGCTGAGATAGGACTTTGCCCGCAGTATAATAAAGCAGACTACAGTTGTGTACAAACGGTGTGAAAAAATTCATTTCAAACGAAACCTTCAATTATTATACCATATGATAGATTCATTTTAGCTATTCTCGCAAGCATCAATAGTCGTGAGAACTCAAAATCGTCAGAGTTTTAGCGCCGTGGGAGAATCAGAGTAGTTTTTTTTAATTTCAACAAATCCGAACCCAAAAATATAGGTACCTATCTCATGGAACAGACATTCTGGCGCATTGCCGCATCAAATGCGGTAAAAACGGCCGACATTATGCATGTGTTCATCCGAAACATATACGAACGTGACTGTGTGTACATACTATACATGCCTATTAAGAAAAGTGTTGTTGCTGGCGTTCTCGTTCCTGTATGAGCTTCGCTTGGTATATATGTTGATAGTCATGGCTTTTAGGTTTAGTGGGCTGGTGTGGTCTTTTGCCGGATATCCTATCGAGTCTTTCGCGAGCGTAGCGAGGAATTTGGTTTGGAGCGAAACCAGAACCAAAACGTTTATATAGGTTCAAATTAGATTGGTTTTTTTTCAAAGAATAACCTCTTAATCGAACTTGATATTTTCGAAATCGGTCGAAGGGCACCAGGGTTCGTTTGTCTGCGTCTGTCGACGTATTTGTAGGGTTTGAGATTTGCCAAAATATTTGAGATTTGCCAGACCGGTTTTGAAGGCCGTGGCGTATTGAAAGATCAGAGGCGGAACGTTTTTCTGTGGGACTGCAATAGAGTAAGCTTAAGCTTTAGACTAATTTTTTTGCTTGGCTTAGGCTTTTGGCTTGAATATGCTCATTTTTACGCTTTTAGGCTTAGGCATACACTGCAAAAAATGGTGAGTCAAATTGACTCTCTCTGAAATAGGCTTTTCCTGACTACACAAACTGAGTCAAAATTACACTTCGCCAGAGTCAAATTGAGTCGAATTTGATTCAGGTAGAGTCAAATTTTGACTCAGTTTGTGTAGTCAGGAAAAGGATATTTCGGAGAGAGTCAATCTGACTCACCATTTTTTGCAGTGTAAGAATTTGCTTATTCTTACGCTTTAATAGGCTTAGACTTAAGCTTAGGCTAAGGAATATCCTTTTAATACTGTTCCACCCCTGTTCTGTACATTGGTTCGTGCAATTGCGGTGATCATAATGTTGTTTGCTAGGGTTGGTACTTTCAAAGCTAAAAATGTTCGTTTCTGCTCGAAAATGTGTTCATTTCTGAATTTTACTTCGGCTGTTTTTATTTTTATTTTATATTAAAGGTTGGACATTAAAATTAAAAAATATTTGCTGTATTGTCTGCTATTTAAGTTAAATTCATAGCAGTTCAATGAAATATGTTGTCGGTTTTTAGGGTTTCAAATCAAAAGAAGTTAACTTTTAAGCAACTGCAAAATGTTAATCAACTTTTAAGAAATTTAGCAAGTTTGATTTTAAATTTTTTGTAAAATTTTAACGTCGTAGCATGTGACGCGAGAGTTGCGGAAAACAGTGTCATTCAGAGTATATTTAAGGTGTTGTGGATGCCAACTGGTAAAGTATATATTAAACGCACAAGAGGCTTTTGTAAACTTTTTATTTACTTTGAACGTGAACTTTATCACAGTTGTGTACACTGCAAAAAATGGTGAGTCAAATTGATTCTCTCCGAAATAAGCTTTTCGGGACTACACAAATTGAGTCCAAAATTCGATTCTACCAGAATCAAATTCGATTCGCTGAGTCGCACGCTTGACTCTGGCGGAATCAAAATTTGACTCAGTTTGTGTAGTCCCGCAAAGCCTATTTCGGAGAAAGTCAATTCGACTGACCATTTTTTGCAGTGTAACACTTGACACTGAACTCAACGCTCAATAATTGGCGGATTTAGAAATTTTTGACGAGGATAGCGCGATATAGTAGTGAAAAATTGCGCTAGCGAAGCGAGCTAAAAGCCTGCGTTTAGTGCTAAATTTACCAACTGAATATCGGTTTTGATTCCTTTTGAGAAGGCTATGGCCCGAGTGGCTTTTCTTTGGTTCCGACAAATGGGCATAAAAGCTTGCTGCAGGGAATTTTGTTGACTTCCGCTTCAAGTATTTTTCACCTCCGGTTGCACCCTGACTCACAGTTATGCAATTGACACGTTAATACTCAAACGCAGTTGTAATAATAATTTAAATATGTAAAAACAGCGATGTTGGTTCTGATTGGACGACAGAGGAAAGTTTTGTACCAATGGATAATCATCCAATCAGCGTTCCATATCGTTAATGCCTTGCATAATCTTCATATTGGTAGGTTATTTTTAAGGATCTATTCTTTGTCCCGAACGCGTCCCGTTGGTTCATGATGGTCAAATTTACTAAACTCGCCAAAGCATCACTGGCGAATCTAGCCAAAATTCTCCTTGATTGGATAGATACTGTATAGTGCTGCACTAAGCTTTATAGACACGTGTACTTCATCTCCACAGTCTTAGATTTAGGCTAAATAGGGTAGGTTAAGGTTTGTCTAAGCCTAAGCCTGAGTCTAAGCCTAAGTCTTAATGCAATGTCCCTGACACAGTTGCGTGAATCGTTAAAATTACCAAATACTGTTCCAGTTCGTATTTATCATAGACATTTTAGGTATACTTGATAAAATAAACGAGGCTTATGTAAAGATCAGGTGCGGAACATTTTCTGAATGACTGCAATAGAGTAAGCTTAAGCTTTGGACTAATTTTTTCTTAGGCTTAGGCTTAGGCTTTAGGACTAATTTTTTCCTTGGCTTATCCTTAGGAATATACTCATTCTTACGCTTAAGCTTTGGCTGAGGCTTAGGCTTTGGAATATGCTTATACAACTGTTCCGCCCCTGTTCTTTACATGGGCCAAAAAGGACAACGATTCACGACGAACGCAAGAACTTGTTTGCTGTACCCACTAGCGAACTCATAACAGTCGGTGAGCGGTGTACTGCCCCACGTCAAGAAATTTTTTGTGATAAAATGATAAGGGCCTTACGTTCAAATTTTTCCATTCGCAGGAAATTGACACATGTAAAGCTAAAGGTGGAAATTGAATGCTGCCCACTCTCAGCTCCCTTAACTTTACTAGATGTTACCTTCAATCAGGACGAGAGGTCTCCCATGTCCGGAGTGGGTACATCCTGGGTCGACATCCTTAGAGGTAATCGCGAAATCCATAGGGTCCAGTGTGCACACAGTAAGAGCGAACAAACAGAGTCGGGACCCCCGACCAAGAGTGGCTGTCCCACCCGCATTCGGGAAACTCGCCAGCGTGGACCCCGCCAACGAGCTTCCGTCCAGCGGATGTTGTGCACTGGACAGCCAAACTCCCCGACGGACGCCCCTAAACACCGAGTGATCACGCTCACCGGATACACCCCTATGAGTGGATCAGCCGAATCCTAGCCGCCTTTACTAGGCGGCAAAGCCGCGGGTCCGGTTCCGTAGGACGATATGCCGCGACGATTTCTGGGGTGCTACGATAAAACGCCCTTTTACTGCCACCCTGGGAGATGAAGGCGGGACCTCCCAGCTATTACGGTGGGCTTACACGGGACCAAAACAATCAAGAACCACTAGCACGACAACAATGGGGGCTTCTACGGAACCGGGCCGATAAAACAGGCCGCAATCGCAGCTTGCACATTAGACACCAGGTGGATGACCGGATACCTGGCGGACCCGTCCGGCTGCATGACGGCGAGCCGCGCACCGTCCCAAAGGGAATAATAACTTAAGCTAAGGAGTTTTAACTAAACTTAGGCTTAAGCGCGCAATACTAACTTAGAGTTAACTAAAATTACCCAACCAAACATTTTTAACTAAAAGAAGCGTAAGAAATCGCTATCTGCCGGTTATACGATCATCCACCTTGCCATGGGCAGATCAGCCCAGGCAACACGTACGACGCCTATGTGTAATCGGTAACGGCGGCAGATCAGGCCGATCAGCGCTTAAACCTGCCCAGCACGGATGTTGCAAAATTGTCCAACCACAGAAATCTATACCAGTTGCCCAGGACCAACCCACCCGCGATCGCAAGCGGGCGGCCTGTGCAACCGTGAAATTTGAAATCATGTAGCAACAACGAATATGAAACACACAAAATCAACTGTCCGACTTTCGATTTTTCTACCCCAAACTAACGCTGAGCAGATTTAAACACAAGCATTTCAGATTCTGTATCTATTTTGCATAACCGGTCCGCGGATCCCGGACCGGTTATTACTTTTTCACTCACTATTTCAAAACTCACCAAATCTCTAAAAATTCACTGCCTAAAGTAAATCTAAACCACCAATATGAAAATTCCAACCAAGAACTTACTCTACCACTAAAGTACGCACAATACACTAACTACGCAAACTGAACTACACACCATACACAATAATATTTTAAAACCACCACATGTAATCATCAAAACTAACTAACTACGTTACACAGATGATAAGAAAAAGATATTTATTCAACACGTAATAGCTACACATCATTCAACCTCCGAAATTTCGCACTCAATTTTAGGTAAATTTTCGTGAAATTTTCAGCAAAACCGTGCAAATCCGCCCTGCCCAAGCTGAATCCAGTTCGGGCTAAACTTTTCAGAACGTTTACAAATAGTTATATCAACTATTTAGTCTTTCAGAGTTAATCAACTCTTATACAAATAAGTTCGATATTTTCCGCCAAGTAAAACCTTGCCAAAAGTACTCAAAACTTAGTAAACTAAATAAAAAGGGACTTAATCAAGTCAATCCTATCCATTTCAATAACATTTCACGCTTAAAACACCCAAATGCTCGCCTCACAAGATTTATCGAGTTATCCCGTTTTTTCCTTATTCATTACTGCATGTCCGACGCCGCAAGCAAGCCTCTCGATCTAGAGCCTTGAAGTTCTGAACCCACCGAGCTTTGGGCTTACCGGACAGCGATTACACAGATCAGTGCAACGCTTCCAGGGTCCACCCGCCCTTTTCTGATCAACTCACGCTATACTGTGCAGAAAAGCATCTCATACCAGAATTCGGTGCTCACCCGATGTCACATACTAAGTTTTCGAACCTATACGAGATGATGGACATATCCACATCTCTACAACACATATATAGCATACAGTAAAAAGTACGTTTCATAATTTCGCAACTTTTGCCAGCTTGCTTCCACCCGTCAACAAATTTCTGGAACCACCGCTGGGTGTAGCTACTGAAACATCTCCTGAGGTCTTTTAAAATTTAAAATTTGATAGCAAAAATTTTTATCCTGTACAGTTAAGGGTTCCATTGTTCTGCCGAAGTGAGTAACTATTAAAATGAAATTTTGTATTTCGGTTTATTGGTTGAAAATTTATATATCTACTTGACACACAGTGGCGGATCCAGGATCTCAAAATGGGGGGGGGGGGCAAAATTTCACAGGTAATAAACTTACTTTTGACTCACACACAAACCACGAACTATTGTCACAAAATTGCTAAGTATATAATTTTTGTAGAGATGCTGTTGGGGGGGGGGGGCACGGCCGGGGTGGCCCCCCCCCCCATGGATCCGCCATTGTTGACACAACTTACTGATAGTCTACTCTTAAAACAGGGATCAATGGGAACCGCTTTGTGGCAACTTGACGTGCATAATTACTTTTAAAAAACCAGTGCTGGAGCAGACAAGTGTGGGAGTTCACCCCGCAAACGAGAGAAGCGAGCAAGAATCCAGACGCATTTTAAAACTTCGGCGGTGTTGTTTCAACTGGTTAAGGTGGACACCTTTAGGGGTGTGGCCGCCTAAATGGGGGTATGGGGGTGGCTGCTCTGGCAGTGTAAAAGAGGTCCAATTCTTAGGGATAAAGAATGTAAAATATTTTTCTCTAAAAGCAAATTTAAGAATTTTGTGTATTTTGAGCTCTAATATAATGGTCAAAACTGAGACAGGCAATATTTTTTCTGAATTCAAAACTTTTTGAAAACTAAGTTTTGTTATTTCAACGTTGTAAGTATATAATAATTCACTACACATGTGATTAAGTTTTTGAAAAAATGAAGCTGTAATTAACCAAGAAATATTATTCGTTCACCTCCCATTCTGTCTTTTTTATAAAGTTAGACTCACGGGCCTGACCCATGGTTACTTTAAGGGGCGTCCAGGTTTCGGGTGGGTCTGTAAAATAGTAGGTTTAGATTCTAGATTACATTTTTTCGCTTAGGCTTAGGTTAGGCTTAGGCTTAGGTTAGGCTTAGGTTAGGCTTAGGCTTAGGAACTCATTTTTGACAATGCTTAGGCTTAGGCTAGACTAAGGAATACGCTTAATTTACTGTTTCGCCCCTTAAAGTAACATTGGCCGCGAGCCTTAAACAGTGGTATAACCACATTCCTAAGCCTAAAGCCTAAGCGTAAAAATGAGCTAATACCTAATCTTAAACCTAATTAATAGTGCAAAGCTCAAGCTTTATTGTATTGCAGTCCCGCAGAAAAACGTTCCGTTCCTGATCTTTACATGGGCCGATTCAGGCGACATTAATGTTTTAATAATCACACATTACCTCATCCAATTTTAAAATTGTATTATTACCAGTTGGCGAAAGGTTTGTAAACTTGAAACCAGCCAATAGAAAGCTTCTAAAATATAACACATTGGAGAGGGCAGGGATGGGGGCTCCCCCCAAATTCCAGGGTGGGGCCCCCGAAACTCGCGAGCGCGAAGCCAGACGCATTTTAATGTTTAAGTGGTTTTTGGTTCAACCGGTTAGGGTGGGGGCCCCTTTAGGGGTGACCTGCCCAAATCGGGGTATGGGGTGCTGCTCTGGACCTAAGTGCTGGAGCAGGCTAATGTGGTCCAGCTAAATTCTAGGGCGAGGGCCCCTTGTGACGATGAAAATATTTTTCAAATTTTTTGTTTACAATCTTGGTTTAGGATGGGTGCCCTCTTTGGGGAGGGGTCCCCCAAATGGGGGTATAGCGAGCGGCTGTTCCGGCTCAGGCATTTCTTTGCACATGGTTTGGTCCAAATTGTCAACCGAATTTGATATTTGCTGCTTCAATCTCACCATATCTTCCAGCGTCTGTAGAACGAAAGTAAACGTAAAACTTTATGAAGACCTGTACCTAAACACAATGAGGGTACAAAAAAGGTTTCGGGACTGGCATCCAAGCATTTCTCATTTCATGCTGGTAAGATTGAGTCTAAATTTTTCAACTGGATACTCAGTCCCCACCCGTGACCCTACCGACTAAGCGTTCTCGAGTCTTCGCCCCTGACCCTACCGACTAAGGGTTCTCGAGTCTTCACCCCTGACCCTACCGACTAAGGGTTCTCGAGTCTTCACCCCTGACCCTACTGACTTAGGGTTCTCGAGTCTTCACCCCTGACCCTACTGACTAAGGGTTCTCGAGTCTTCACCCCTGACCCTACTGACTAAGGGTTCTAGAGTCTTCACCCCTGACCCTACTGACTAAGGGTTCTCGAGTCTTCACCCCTGACCCTACCGACTAAGGGTTCTCGAGTCTTCACCCCTGACCCTACTGACTAAGGGTTCTCGAGTCTTTCGCCACAGAGCAAGACAAGTATATTCAACTCTCGTTCACCAACCGAAAAGTTAAAGATAATATTAATTTGAACAAACCTTTAATGTTTACAATTAACTAAAAAAACTATAATTTTAGGCGTCCTTCACCAAGAAGAACCTTGGGTATCGACTCGACAGCCTGACGAAATTTTCGACTACGCGTACGATGAACTTGGCCAACAGCGACCGTTTGATATTTCGTACGTCCACGAAAAGTTGCCACGGACCCAGATAACAGGAAGCAACGACATATGGGATGTTATTAATTCAAGTAAGACGTTAATTTCAGAAAAATTCTGCAGCAACAAAAATATTAAAGTTTTGAATTCAATGGCACATGTAAAGATTAGGGGCGGATCGTTTTTCTGCGAGACTGCAATAGAGTAAACTTAAACTTTAGACTAATTTGTTATTATGATTACGGTGAAATTTTAGGTTATTTTAACGCTTAGGTTTAGGTTTTACAATATGCAAATGCTATTGTAAACGCCCCTTTTCTATACATTGGCCAAATCAAAAGAGGGAAACTTTATAGCGTATCCTTGAGCCGCTTACAGTGTCTTAGTCTTAGATATTTGTACATGGCTACTGATAGGTAAAATAGTCGTATCGGACGTACTCCAAATTTAATTGGTTCAACTATCCTTGCATGCAAGCTTCGCTCGAACTATAACTTGGTGGTACGCCAATCTGCCATTCTATGTAATATCAGCTTAGCTCGATTAAACTGCCATTGAACTTATTGACCAATCAGAATTAATTATTTTGTTCATACACAATACCGATAACCAAACAGCGTTGGCTTTTACTATTGGTTAGCTACATCTCGCATTGGCTAGTTTGGTATACACCATACTGTGATATGGTCAGAATAGCAGATTGGCACAGGTCAATTAATAATTGGCATGAATAGCAGATTGTCTTACGACATATAAACAGAAAACACTGCGTTTTTTTCAGCATGCAGTGTATTCAACAAAGGTGCGCTTGTTGTTATGTCACAAAGCAACGTTGTCACTTACCCGATTATACAATCAATCTCGGGTCATTTGAACGTTCCATACATCAATTGGAATTTGCCGCCTCACGTTGTGAACGAAGTTGCATACAACGCGCCCCCAACTGTTGACATTGAATCGCCGTATTATATCAGTCAACTATCGTACTATGATGACACTGAAACAATTGGATCTGAATTTAACGCTGGAGTGTTAGATATTTCAATTAAAATTCCACTTCACAAACTTCTTGGCGATATTATTTTGTTAAAACAATGGAATAAAGTCGCAAGCAATGTTACGTACGTCTACGATTTACCTGATGGTAAGATTGAAAATGAATAAAAAAATTAATCTAATCTCAACTACAATTAAAACAGAAATATTAAAATTGTTCCTGGTATTAATTTTCTATAATTTTCTTAGCAATATTATTTTGATAAAAGAATAGAATAAAGTTGCAAGCAATGTTACACGCGTATACAATTTACCTGACGGTAAGTTTGGAAAGGAAAAAATATAAATTTTAACTACAATTAAGGCAGGATTGTTAAAATTGTTCCTGGTATTAATTTTCGATTTAAAATCTTCTTGATGATATTATTTTGTTAAAGGAATGAATTAAACTTGCGAAAAGCAACGTTTAATAACAACGACGATTTGGCTAATGATTAATTGCAGTAGATTTTTTTTGTAGAAATAAGATTTTTGGAATAAAATTGGTTTAGGCTACTGAACAAACTTTAATTTTTTGCAAAGAAAGTTCACAACCGTATTAAATTGGCTCTTTTCAATAGCAGCTTATATCGAAATCTTAAACGTGAACCCTTTCTCGCATCGAGTATACTATAAGTAAGACCAAGAGTTGATAATCGCTGTTTAACAAGAGTCTGCTACTGGGCACATTGTGTGTAGAAAAGAATGTACCCGGCACGCGTGGCGTTTTTGCCCTGTCCCCCTTTATTTAGAGGAGGGGTACAACCGGTGCGAATCATGGTACTGTATGTATGCGGCGTCTAACATGCTCCACTTATAGTTCAATTTAAAGGTATTCATGTGATAGCGACCCCCCTCTGAACAAGGGGGGGGGGGTCGGCCAAAAACGCAACACCCGATGGTACATTTTGTACCATGCCGAACTCCAAGAGTTGCACACTCTTGTTTCATGCACTCTTGGTAAGAGTAACGCAAATTGTAAGTGCGAAATAATACAAAATGCACTGCGTTTAGCAATAATATCGCGATTGGTGAATGCCCCCTTAGGTTCGACCGTCGATGTCTTACAGGTAAAGGGTGATGGTAAACGTCTTCCAGTCTTGACTATTCAGGCTTGAACCGTAGCTTGAAATTAACCAACAGATGAAATAGAAAATATTCATGCAAGAAAGAATGATGAATTATTGGCTGTTTTAGCGTTAAGCAACGTCGAACGATTAACAGAATATTTGGCATCGAAACGATACTCAACTGACAATCGGCCATCAATTGATCAGAACATATTTCGATTTCAACTCAAACAGTTGGATTTAAATTCGCCGAAACGTTTTTTCACTCAATTGCATCAAGATAACAAAGAAGGCCAACAGCGGTAAGCTTTTGAGTTGTTTGTGTTTCCATGTTTTAGTATCTTGTTGCTTTTTATTTATTTATTTATTTGTTTATTTAGTTTTTTATTTATTTATTTATTTATTTATATTTTTTCATGTCTGAAAATGACAAAGTTCGGATTGTAATAAAATTTAAAACAATGCTAAAATGTTAAAAATATTTTAAATTTCGATCTGATTTTGACTGAATTGCGCTTACAAATCGTAATCTGGAGTTAGATGTGAAACTGCATACTGATTTATACGTATATATTTGTAAATATATATATACATATACTGCAAAAAATGGTTAGTCAAATTGAATCTCTCCGAAATAGGTTTTTTGGAACTACACCGAATGAGTGGAATTTGACTTTGGCGGAGCGCGAATTTGGCTCAGTTTGTATAGTCCGGAAAAGCCTATTTCAGAGAGACAATCTGACTCACCATTTTTTGCAGTGTATATTTAGATATATAATATATAACTTTATATTTATTTATTTATTTATTTATATTTATTTGTATAGGGTGATTCTGGACATTTCTTCAGTTGATTCGAAAACGCAAAAATCAGTAATTAGCGCACTTGAAAAAACTGGCATTCGCGATTCCAATTTTCACTATTTGGTTGCTTCATACGTACGTTTGGCACTTGACATCATTTTAAATTAAAGCTACAAAACTTCAATAATTTCTTTATTTTAAATACAAATCTTACGAATGTCATGTTTATGCCACTCAGCCATCGTTTAGTTTTGTTTAGTTTTTCTGTTTTCAATTGGGCATAAACTATTAATACATCAAAAATTTGTTACGCCCTATTCAAACTTGCCGGTTTTGTCCAAAATCCCGTTCGAAAAACTTGCAACTGCAAATAATTCATTCAAAATCATGTGTGAATAACCATTGCAAGTTCAATGAACTTATTGCAGCCGCTTTCTCATTGGCTGATGATAAATGCAAGTTCTGCGTGCAAATTGCAGGTGCAAGTTCTCACAGCAAAAGTTTGCACGTGTGAATTGCGCTTGAAATGGTTCATCGTAGTGTTATAGCATTCAGCTACAAAGCAGGTAAACGTTATATTTTTCATATTAATAAGATTGAGTTGAATTACAGTTGGTTTTCATATGATATTAATATTGTTTTTTTTTCAGGATTTTTCTGATTTTGAGTTGCGACAATTTCGACGTGGAATTATCAATATAACGGGATTTCGAATTTTGTCGAGGGCAAATCGTGTATATCGTGCGTTTACCGATAATCGGGCAAAATTCAAAGGAACCGGCATTGGTGCTGACGTAATTAAAGAAATCACGGTAAGTTACTGTATGGTTTTTTACAACTTTTTATAAAATTTAAAATTTGAAAAATTTATATTGCATAAGCAAACTTAATACAGGCTATTTTTGAAGACCTGGACTGTAATGTTGAGTATTTTCTTTTGTGTTTGAACGCAAAGGTGTATATTTCATTTATTTTTTAATTATTTAAATTTGACCTAAAATATACGTATTATAGTTCTCAAATACGTACAGCAGCCATCGGCTGTTATGTGATATGGTTTTCAAACTAACAAACTTCTGCATGTCGCGGATTTCCAAATTTGAACAAAATTATGGCAAATCGAATTTAAAAAAATGTGCTGAATTCCAAAGCTCACAATTTCGTAATTCAAAGATTACAAAGCTTATCGTCAACTGGTTACGATAGGTGCTACACACATTTGAGAATACGTAAAAATGTTTTAAATTTTGTAAAACATTTTAATTTGTTTTATTTATTGACGATTTGATGTGTTTTAGCCTGAGATTGCATTCACATACGACGCAATTAAAACTGCAGTCAAAGGCATTGATAAAATGTTAAGCCGATCAGACACAGCGTACATGCTCGATGGTTACTTTCGTTCTGGACAAATTTACGTCGATAACAAAAAAGGTTCGAACCAAAATAGCAGAAACTACAAAAACCTTAAGCCATATTTACACGTGCAAGTTTTTTTGCGAGAACTTGCAGCAAAAAATTGCACGCAGAACTTGCATTTTTACATCAGCCAATGAGAAAGCGGCTGCAATAAATTGAGTGAAATTGAATGGTTATTTACACATGTGAACTAAATTCCTAGCTGCGATTTTTAATGAATCATTCGCTGCTGCAAGTTTTTTGAACGGGATTTTTGACAAAATTTGTAAGTGCAAGTTGCAGCTGCGAGTTCTCGCAGCAAAAAACTTGCACGTGTGAACAGGGTTTAAGAAAAAATTTTGGGACACAAGTATACTTTCCTACATTTACGCTTCGATATTTGTTAATGAAAAGGTGCAGCTATGCCTAAACCTAAACCTTGGTCTAATTCTTTTTTCTACGCCTAAGCGTACGCACCTTGTCGATTTTATTGGTAAGCTAGATTTTTAAAATATCTAATGACTAAGTTTAAAATTCGCAAGTTTATAATATATCTTATCACTTTCGAACCAGTGAGTTCAAAATTCAACACATTTTTTGCGTATGACTTGCTCTACTCCGGTACCAATTTTGATAGTTAGTGAATTTGAAAACCTAACTGAAGATAGTTGCTATACACATTTGAGAATATGGACCACGAATTATGTTGTAAAATGTATACATTTTTCAGGCCTTGACTGCTACGGCAAAGGCATTAATGCGTCACATGGACTTAAACTTGCTAATATATTTAAAAGCGTAAGTAGTATTTGTTGCTATTTTATTGTAGATTTAAAATTAGAGAAAACATATATAAAAATATAAAAAAATAACAATTTGTAGCCAGAAAGAGTATACCTAAAGGGATATTGTACCGTAGACAAATTTAAGTCTGTTAATTTATATTTTACGCAACCTATTTTTTCAAATCATGTAAATAATGAGTTCCGTTTAAAATTCGATTTTGCTAAATTTCGAACCAGTTTAAAACCGTAAAAAATGTACTATATTTAAGTTAAAATTTTGCAAAAGCAAATTCTTTTCATTTCTCCATTACAGTCTACATCAATATAATTAAAGCAGTAACGCCTCACATACGTATTTTGGCAACATTCCAGCTGAATTTTTTTAAACGTATGCAAATTGTATGAATATATTTTGTTAGTGCGTATAGTTTAAAAAGATTTTGTAGGTTTTTGTTGTATTGTTCTGTAAGATTTTAATTTTTAAGTTGCGTTCCGGCATTTTTGTCGGAATTATGTAGGCATCAGTTGCAAATAATGCAACCACATTCGCTTAATATGATTAATTTTAGAAACTAAAACCAAATTAATTTCTATTTCACCGTTAAACTTTACTGTAGTGACCCGAATGAAAGGGGAGACTGACTGTTATTCGCTTACGGACTGTTATTTATTTTTAACCCACGCTTCGCCACAATTCGTTACTGTTATATATCCGGTACTGCAACTATCCGTTGAATTAAACGTGTATTTGTCTTGTGTCAATAGCTCGAGCGATAACGCAAGGTTATACTTAGGAATGTACTTTCGATTTAAGTGTGCTTTAAAGTTTCGAACTCACCTGCATTTGGTCCCGAAGTTATTTATGCGCTACAATTAGGGATAATTAATATTTATAGACTCTAATTAGGGTTTAGGGACTCTATCCACTTACGGATTCTTATTAGGGTTACGGACTCCTATTGATTGTGGCTCAAAATGGGAACCCTCGTATTACCCCCTCCTATTATTCGGGTCACTACACTAGAAAATTTAAATTTAAATTTTTTAAAAACATTGTTTTTAAATTTTAGGTCGCATTTGACGGATTGACAGGACGTGTTCAGTTCGACGCCGCTGGATTTCGTACAAATTTCACCGTTGAAGTGTACGAAGTGACATTTTCGGAACATCGCAACGTTTTAGACGCAATCAGTTCGATTAGTGTTAGTGTCCTGGTATGCAAACCAATGCAGTGACTGCATGACTGTACAATTGTATTATATTATTTTTAGTTTAAAGTAGTAGTATATATTTCTTATATGTTTTTTATGTTTAATTTATTTCTAAAAATGGTTAATGAAAAATATGTTGATATAAGCATCCTCCAAAGGCACCAAATTTCTACTAAAATGCCGTATAACAATTTTGGTTTAACTGGTAAGCTGAAATAATGCGTCAATAATGTACAAGGACAAAATTATAACTGGTTAATCGAACCATAATAAACAGTTATTTTTGGTTCAAACATTACACCGTATCTGGTTTGTAAATAATGCATAAAGATTGCACTTTGTGTACAGGAACGCATAGCGGCGTTTAGGCGTCGCACAGCGGCACCCGGCACAGTAAGGCATAGCGCATCCCTGTGTGTTTCTATTGAAATATGGAACTATGGAACCAAGCGGACTAAGGACCAAAATCCTTTGAATGGTCCGCTTTATTATTAGCCTACAGTTATCTTTACTATTTTTATTTCGACTTTGCGTAATTATATCTAGAAAAGCGCATAATTTTAAAATATATGCCGTCTACCAGTGCAGAAAATTGAACAAAGTTGCCACGCATCATCGGTTAAGATACCATATTCTGGTTAAATTTCAATAATAATAATAATACATGCAGTTTCTGTAAAAACTTTTAGGTTCCAAAAGTTTCAAAAGTTTTCGCAAAAAATCTAAGCATATTTCAATATTGACCCTACTAATTCGTACAATAGGTTTAGGTTTATTATGATTCGCTCTTTGAGAATGCTAATATTTTCGTTAAGGGCTCTATATGGTACTGGTTAATTTAGAATTTGATAACATCGTAGTGTCCAGTACGCTAATTGTGGAAAGATAAAACTCAAACCAGGTTCCAGGATTTGATTTTAAGAAGAAATAAAACTTGCAGTACAAGTATTTTTGTCATCAAGGGTGGCGAGCGAGAAAATTTTTTTGAACCTTTAAGATTAAAGAAGTTTGTACTAAACGGTCTTAAAAATACTTATATTTGTCTATAGAAATTTCAGAAGGGTATAAATCCTACTATCTGTCACCTTGTAGGACGACCCTGATTAAAATATTTACATTTTTAAAATGTTATGTAACGCAATTGTTTTTCAACGCGCCGAACGAGTTCTTTTAGACGATTTTATTTCATATTTTGAAATTTTTAATATTCAATTAACGTAACTAATTTAAATAATTTATAAGCATTAAATTCCATGCAGCATCGGTACTGTAACCGGCAAAGGCCAGAAGGGCTCAGGTCTATCAGAAAAACTTTGAATCCTAGGAAGTATTGCCAATGTAAAGAACAGGGTCGGAACAGTATTATAAGTATATTCCTATGCCTAAGCCTAAGCCAAAGCCTACGCCTAAGCTAACCAAAAAAATTAGTCTGAAGCTTAAGCTTACTCTTTTTTAGTCCCAAAGAAAAACGTTCCGTCCCTGGTCTTTGCATGGGCCGAAAGTATTCAACCTCGCATGTAAGTCATCTAAGATTCGTGTCTGCCCCCCTCGTAAAATTATTACCGTTCTAAATATGTCAGCTTGTTTTTTTACAGAAATATTTAATTTGCACTGCTGAAACAATTATTGCGTTGTATAACATTTAAGCAGGTGGTAGGTTTCAAAACGTGTCTTACAATTTATGTATTATCATTTTCAGTTTCAATCTAAGCAATATTGCGTAAAATTTGTATTTTAGGTAATTTTACAATTCTTGAAATATTAATAAATCATTTTTAATTAGAAATTTTTCTTCAAAAAGTCAGTTTTTCAAAAATTAAAAAAACTTTTCCGCCGTTCAAACCACACGTTTTTCGTGAGAAAATATGAATGCGAGCGTGGGAAAGTTCCCACGCTACTATTCAACTGTCAGTCAATCATCTTATTATTGTATCGGTTGTTTTCCCACGTTGATTACGGTAAGCCGTAGACGAAAGGTATGCAGTTTTTAGATGTAGCATTTAGCGTTTCTTCCTGTATCTTCTTCTGTGTTTTTGTTTCTAAAATTACCTCCTTATGCTTTTTGTTTAACGCCTTCTTAAAGTATACACTGCAAAAAATGGTGAGTCAAATTGGCTCTCTTCGAAATAGGCTCTACGGGACAACACTAAACTGAGTCAAATTCGTCTCCGTCATAGTCAGACGTGCGACTCTCAGTGAGTCAAATTTGACTCTGGCGGAATCGAATTTCACTCAGTTTGTGTAGAGCGTATTTCGTAGAGAGTCAATTTGACTCACTATTTTGTGCAGTGTAGTTTAAGTTTATGTGCGAACTACATCTCTGATAAATCCCTTTTAGACTAACTAAAGTATTATAAACAGGCTACCTGAACGACGAATGGAACCTCAATTAGGCAAAACTATGCTTGGCTAAATTAGGAATCTGGCTAATTGTTGTTTTAGCTGAAGTATTGAAACAAGGGATCATATATAGAACTGGCCGGATCGTTTTCCTGTGGATATGTAATGGAGTTAGTTTAAGCTTTAGACTTTTTTGTTCGAGCTTTGATTTTAGGCTTAGGCTCAGGCTAACGAATATGCTCAGGTTAAGGAATAGGCTCATCCTTGCGCTTACGCTTAGGTTTAGGTTGAGAAATATGCTTATGCTACTGTTCCGACCCTGTTTTATGGGCCGAAAAAACAACCACGAAGTTCTGTATTTTGGAACTTGCGATTTACAACTGACGTTTACTTGAAAATGTTGAGATTTTGAGAATTTTTTTTTGATAAAGTAGATACCGTGAAATGTTCGCTTATCAATTGGGCCCATGTAAAGATGACGTGTGAAACGTTTTTACCTGCGGGACTGTGTAGTAGAGTAAACTTAAGCTTTAGACTATTTTTTTAGCTTAGACTTCGCAAAGCTTATTACAGTAAGAATTTCGTAATTAGTTAAAAGCATTGAAATTAATAGTAATTACAAAATTTGCAGAAAATAATGATTCTTTGGACTTACACAATTTTTAATTTGTAACTAAAAATTATCAAAATTATGCCCATTTACCTGTTTAGCTATTAACTTTCAGTATGCGTCAGTACGTTGACGTTTACTGTATACATAATTGAAATATCAAACCGCGTATTCGATTAATTTTAGCAAAATTTTAGATATTCGCGAATGTTACCGAATCAGCCGGTTTTTAATGATTTGAACGCCACTAAAGACTTTGTTCTGCATTCCGAAAGTTTAGATATTTTCACTCTTATTTGCCTAATTCTATTATCCCGTATGTATTCCTAGTGTTGTAATTGTACCTTTTTTCGCTAAGCCAATTACTGCAGTATTTTTGTGTTCCTATACTTCGTTTAGATATCGACTCGTTAATTGTAATGACGTTGCTTAGATTTAACTATGGTCGTATGTACTTCTAATTTCTACCTTTTTCAACTGCTGTTTTATTTCAATTTTCAACGATTCAGCGATCGTTCAAAAGTTGGTTGGGTAAATTTAATCAACTGCTCAAATCCATTCTACATCTGAATGTGCTCTGTGTTAGGGTTTTAGGCTTATTCTCGGGTTAAGGCTTAGACTTTATCTTAGGCTTAGGCTTAGGCTTATGTTTAGTCTTAGGCTTAATTTTAGTCTTAGTCTTAGTCTTAGGCTTAGGTTTAGGTTTAGGCTTATAGACTTAGACTTTATATCTTAGGCTTGGGCTAAGGCTTACGCTTGCGGAGGGATAGATTGGTACAACAGCGTAGAAATGTTTGACACATGTGAGTCATATTTTTTTGGTTCCTGTTTCTCGTTGTACATCTTTACTTCTAAATTTTAAATTTTAATTTTTGTGACAGACTCGCAGACGATGCTGATTAGTTAATTCATGATATTCTTCACTCACTAGTGCATGCATATGTGATGTTTTGTAGGTTTGAAGTATGATTTTCTAAATACGCGAGTGAACACGCTGGAATGTTTATTTTGAAAAATAAATTCAAAATTGATAATTGTTTAGCCGTTGTAGTTTATAATTTAAAAATATATTTTATGCAATCTATATATTAAAGCTAGAACGTCCGATATACGTATTTTGCGCACCGTTCCAGCAGCATAAGCAAACATTATTTTGAACAATAACAGATCGTTCTTCAAATGAATTTATAGAACGTATATATTTACTGGTAGTCCAATTCATAAGCTTAAAGTGCAGGTAAACTAATGCCTTTTTGATCTAGTATACACTTTGTGAAAACGTGTGAAACTTCAACATTTTAGGAAAACTACACACGGGGGCAACTACGGCGTAAAACAGAAATAATACTACGGCATACAGGTTTTTTGTAACTTAATACTTCTTGGGGCCTTAGTTGAAATTATTTAAGGTTGGATGTTGTAGAAATTACCAGATTTCAAAAAGTTTACAGCTAAAATGGGGCATAATTGTAAGTATTGAATTTGCGCTTTGGGTTTAAGGCAAATGCCCCAGTAGTTAAGATATGAACAATGTCAAAAATTTAGTTTCTACAAAAATTACACGTATATATGGCATTCGTTGCCAAACCATAACAAAGTAAATGGTAGCGCTGTACTTTTGATGACGTACGGCGCCATCCGACCCGTTACTTCATGATGCGGCATCGTCCGTCATCGTCCGTCGCCGCCCGCCACCACACGTCAGCTTACGGTGTTGTACATAAATTAATCGTGTATGATACCCGTATGGCGACGGACAGTGACGAACGGTACAAGACGGCGACGGACGGCAACGGACGGCGCCGCACGATAAAGTATAGCGACACTCTTATTCTCAATGACTAAGGGTGGCGCTATAGTCGTCGTGCGGCGCCGTCCGTCACCGTCCGTCGCCGTGTGTCACCCGTACGGCGCTGTCAGTCACCGTGCGTTATCGTGCGCAAATTACGCAAGTTTAATACCGTATGCTGACGGACGATGACGAGTATAGCGAAACCGTAAAAATTGTTGCAAACAACAGCTCCGAATTTAATAACCATCGTGGCTTAAATTGATTGGTCAAAATTTGATATTTTTACCATGAGATCATTTATAACTTAACCAATCAAGATTGAGTTCTGTCCTGAGTTGAGTTCAAATTGGATTTTCACGGATCAACTGTAATTTTTTTACCTCGTTGCATGTTGGAGCTGCTAACGGGGTTGATATGCAAGCTTAACTTGACCGTTTTCGAGTTGTACGTTTTAATTGCAACAATTGTATGCTGTTTAGCGAATTAGAAATATTGGCCAATGTTACTTTTAGGGGCGTAACAGTAGATTAAGCGTATTTCTAAGCCTAACCACTAAGCCTAAGCAAAAAATGTAATCTAGAATCTAAACATACTCTTTTATCGACGCACCAGAAACCTGGACGCCCCTTAAAGTAACATGGGCCGAAATATTAATAGAACAAAGATAGTTCATTATTTGATTGGTTGGCAGGCATGACGTATTTTTCAGGATATTTTAGGCTTTTTTATAAGTCGTCTATGAGTAGAAATTGCAATATTTTTAGCAAATAACACCAAATATATGCAGTCTTGTAAAATTTGTAGCAAGAGTGCATGATACAAGAGTATGCAACTCGTAGGGTTCCGCATAGTACAACTTGTGCCACCGGACAATGCGTTTTTGGACGAGCACCCACTTATTTAGAGGGGGTCGCTGTCACAATCAATGCCCCTAAGTTAAACTATTGGAGAAGCATTTTAATGCCGGATAAATACACTGCCATGGTTCGTACAGGTTATGCCCCCTCGACATAAAACGGTTCGGTCATAAACGCAACGCGTGCTGGGTACATTTTGTACTATGCCGAATCACAAGAGTTGTATATGTGAATAGTATGGTTTTCGCTTGTAGGATGTCAATAGCAGCATGGATGTGTAACACTGAGGGGTTTATTCAAAAACGGCTATACAGGGGATATATCTCTGAAATTTGTTGAAGAGTGGTCAGCTCTTAAACACCTCTTCCGTACATGCATAAGCTCAGGCTTAGACAAATTGATTAGGTATATCTAAAGGATTGCCTATTAAGTTTGATTCATTGCCAAGGTCTTTGTCTAAGCCTATGAGTCGGAGTCTGAGCCAAAGCCTAAATCTTAACCCAAAATATGAGGGAAAGCCTATGAGCCTGAGGCTAAGCCAAAGCCTAACTTAACCCAAAATATGAGGGAAACTCTATGAGTCTGAGTCTAAGCCAAAACCTAAATCTTAACCCAAAATATGAGGGAAACTCTATGAGTCTGAGGCTAAGCCAAAGCCTAAATCTTAACCCAAAATATAAGGGAAAGCGTGTATCGAAACAAGGGGCCCACATTCAAAGCCAAGACCGTATTTAAAACTATTGTGCTAATTACTACTGTTATTTTGACTGGCTGGCTGTCTTTGTTAAATTTAGGCCTGAAAAATATCTAAATTATATTACTGCTTCTAAATAAATTACGTAAGCCTTTGACTCATATACGGTTAATAATTGTTACAACTGAAAATTAGTTATTCTATTATACGCAAAAATATTTTGAATATAGCGAGTGTTTTTGAGCGACCAATGCCAGTGTTTACCAGGGTGTAAACGGATAGTAAAAATAACGGAAATAAATAGTGATAATAATAACCGAAACGATAATCATATATATAAACAAATATATGTATATGTTATAAACTTATTATTTAAAGTTTCAAAAATGTTATATTTTCTGCCAATACAATTGAGGTATCCAAATATTCGTCTGGTTTTTGTAGTTTTGAGCCGAAAAATAACGGATGCACCTAAATTTTTACGAATGTATATGAATATATAGAAAATATGAAGGATTCTGAACCTATTACACCTGTTTGGTTTGAGGATTAAATTACCCGTTTAAACCAGTTTTTCACAATGTATTACAGGAAAAAATTTGTATCACTGCATTTTTTTCATCTGAAAACTGTATGATTTTCTATAATATGGGAGGTATATATCATGAGAAAACCATATGAAAAAGTCAAATCTAGTAGTACAGTGTTTTGATTTAATTCTTTTCTGATATATTCGATATATTTGCGTGCTTTTAAAATCAAAAATTAATAAAGTACACTATCAAATTACTAATCTCTTATAGTTGATATGTTTTAGGCGTCAAAATGGAACGATCTGACAGGATTTACAACAGATTCAAAAATTAACCACGAACGCAAATCCAGTCGAGATACGTCGTTCAATAAAACGTGGATTATGACAACAACTATTGTAAGTCGTAAAATAATATTTTCTAGTTTTTTTATTTGACTTTAATATTAAAAATAAATACACCTTTGCTAAACTAGGTATTAGAATTAACAAATATTCTTTATGAATATTTTCATTTTATTAGTCGTTTAATTTGTAAGTCTTAAAATAATTTTTTTCTAGTTTTTTTATTTAACTTTAATATATTAAAAATTTTCATTTTATTAGTCGTTTAAGTTGTAAATCTAAAAATAATATTTTCTTGTATTTTTATTTGACTTTAATATTAAAAATAAATACACCTTTGCTAAACTAATTGTAAGCTTAAATTCGATATTAGAATTAACAAATATTCTTTATGAATATTTTCATTTTATTAGTCGTTTAATTTGTAAATCTTAAAATAATATTTTCTAGTGTTTTATTTGATTTTAATATTAAAAATAAATACACCTTTGCTAAACTAATAGCAAGTTTGTATTGAAAATTAACGAATATTCTTTATGAATATTTTTATTTTATTAATCGCTTAATTTTAATATAACGTTCGAACCACGCCACTCTCGCGTGTGAAGCGTTTACCATTATTGCTAAGCCATATAAGCTTGACGCTGGACTACGACAGGGTTACCACTTGTTAAGATAATTTTTATCCTTTGCAAACATGTATTAATTGTTAAACACTGCTCACGGTGTATTTACTGCACGTTCACAATTTGCAATTAGTTACTCACAGGACATTCTATACCGGTTAACAACCTATACAGCCAATCTTGGTACGTTAACCAGAAAGCAAACTAAGACGTGAATTACCAAGTCATATTCAATATCTAAATCTCGTTTATTCAGGGTCCAATTTTAACCACAAAAATCTATACTTCCATTGAAAATTTTGAACTTAATCAGTTGAATTGTTCTATTTTTTAGATTGAACCGTTCGTTATGTTCAAGGATCCGGTTGACGGCGTTAACTACACCGGTAATGACAGGTTCCAAGGTTACTGTATAGATCTCATTGGCAAGGTATATAGTATCTTTCAGTTTTCAACGTAGTTACGACTGCTTTATAAGTTACTTATTTTAATATTAATTTAATGTCAAATTAATATAAAATATGTTTTGTTTGTAGCTTTTTAATTTGTCTTTTACCGTTAATAGATGTACTAAAATAATTAAGATTATATAATTAATAAGGAAATTAGACGATTAAGCCTAGGAATGGGGCTATCAGCAATATTTGCAGTTATTGTTTTAAACGTATATTCGATTTTACAGTTAATGTGATATTTACACAAACAGGGATATTGAACGCTGCATGTTGTTAAAATAATTAATTTTAATCGAACCGATTTTAATTTTTTATTTAAATTTTTCTGTTAACTTTGCATATTTTTTTGCGTCGTTTTAAGTTTTAGTGAACTTTGAAAATTCTTAAATTTTAATTGTTTTATAAAATTATTTTTAGATCCAAGGAATTTTGGGCGATGACTTTCGGTATGAAATCCGACTGGTCGCCGATGGAAGTTTTGGAAAAGAGGGCAAAGATGGTAAATGGGACGGAATGCTCGGCGAATTAATTTATAACGTAAGTGTACGAATATGTAATTAATTAAAGTAATTACCTTTTATCAATTAAAACTAATTATCATAAAATTATTGGTGGTAAATTAATTTAACCTGATCTGATCTATTTTTTTGCTTCAATGGTGTATAATTATTCCAAATGTCAGTGGCCAAACTAATATAATCTCTCGTTTTGGTGGTTTTGTTTTCGATAACGGAATTGAAAAATTTGCGTAAAACAAATCACAAATTAGAGTGAATAATGACGAATTTTTTCGCTAAAATACAATAATTTTGGTTTCGAAAGCGATTTGAAAAATCTGTAATGAAAAACTAGTCGTCCAACTTTGCCCAATGCACAAAAGTGTTAGTACATGCATAAAAAAAATCTGTATGCAAATTTTCTAATTATAAAACAATCCAATCAAACTATTGTAATCAACGTATGCTGGAAACTTGCCCAAAGTACGTACGTGAAGTATTCCAGAATTAATTATACAGATTTGTTCTAAATCAAAATATTTACTTATGCGGCGTTCACGTTATAACTGGGGCAGCACGGAACACGTTTTGTCCATATTGATTCGACGTCAATGTAACATATTGTGATCTAGCTGTTATGTTGACAAAATGTGAATTTCACATTACATTGGTTGACTTACAAATCTCTGGCAGACAAAATGTTAGCCGCTATTGTAATAGGTACAAAACGTGATCCAGGTTGCTCCAGTTACTGTAGTGACCCGAATAAGAGGGGGGACTGATATTGATTTGACCTCTTCAGAGGGTACCTCCTTGTTATTCGGTTACGGACTGTTATTTGTTTTTAATCCACGCTCCGCCGCCCTGCGTTACTGATATATATCCGGTACGGCAATTATCTGTTCAATTAAACATTTATTTGTCTTGTTTCAACAGCTTGAGCCATAATACAAGGTTATACTTAGTACTTTCAAAACTTAAGTACGCTTTAAAGTTTCGAACTCAAATTGTTTTATCCTGGAGTCATTTATGCGCTACAATTAGGCGTAATTGACATTTACTGACTCTAATTAGGGTTTAGGGACTCTATCCGCTTACGGACTCTTATAAGGGATACGGACTCGTATTGGTCTGGACTCAAAATAGGCACCCTCCCCCTCTTATTACCCCCACCTCCCTCTTATTCGGGTCAATACAGTATAACGTGAACGCCGCATTAGAAAATAAATTCTGGTTATTAATTTTAAGTCAGCCGATTTCGCACTGGCTTCGATTACGATTACGAAGGCGCGTGAAAAAGTTGTTCAATTTACAAAACCGTTTATGACGTTAGGAATCAGTATTATGATTAAGAAACCGGACGAACAAGAATTTTCAGTATTTTCATTTATGTCACCGTTGTCAACTGAAATTTGGATGTATATTGCGTTTGCTTACGTCGGAGTCAGGTACAAGTCACTGTTTAGTCGATAAAAAATAAGGGATTTTACCCACCCACTTCCATGAGGGGTTTTGAGCGGTGGTGCGCGTGTACTTGTGCGTAAGTGCGTTGAGTATAAATACAAGCGCTGTACGTATAGTCAACGCACTGACGAACACGTACACGCGTATGGCCCCTTAAAATCCTTGCTGGGAGGAGGGTGAACCGTCATTGTTTATCTACTGTATTTTGAAGCAGTCCCCATGAACAGATTCGCGACCCCGGTTGATAATTTTTGCTACTGCATCAGGCCCGTAGCCAGCTCACCTTGCTAGGAGTGGGACTAAAAAATTTTCAGAAGGGGCATTCAAGGCTTTTTAATGACTTGCAAGAGTTGAAACTTTTCCAGGGAGGGCAAAGCTTTTCCATGGGGAGGCTGAGCACCCTCCTGCCCACTTGGCTACGGGCCCGAACTGCATTAAAAGAATTTTTATGATAGGAAAATTTTTCTTGCCCCGACTGGAAATCTGTTGTCCCTCTCTACTGAGGATTCCTGAATAAGGGATGCAGGGTCCAGTTCAAAGGTTATGGACTTCTAAATTTACCCTTGTAAACATATGCAACCGCGACAAAATCGGTTTAAGGAATAAACCTGGCAAAGCTCATATTTTACGAATATGCAAATGATGGATACCGTTTCTTCTAATCTATGTGTGTATTTGCACAATAAAACTAAGAAGGCCGTAACATTTCAGAACTGTTATCGATGCAACCATACAATTGGTACCGTTGAATTCAGCTCGTTGAGATCTATGTATATAACAGTGTTTTATTTGTCTTTTCGAATTTGCCCCACCCCACCAGTTAAGCATTTATACATTGCATTGGACACTTGCTAAGGTAGCTATGTAATTAATCTTTGTACTTTTTGTATTTTTAGCGTTGTTATTTTTTTGGTTTCTCGATTCTCACCGTACGAATGGCGAATTGACGAAACGCCGTCTGGCGGATTTACAATTTCGAACGATTTTTCGGTGTACAATTGTTTGTGGTTCACACTTGCTGCGTTTATGCAACAAGGCACTGATATTTTGCCAAGGTAAGCGATATAAATTAATGCACATATTCTATCAAATCTGTAAAAGCCATAAACACACGTGCAAGTTTTTGGTGCGAGAACTTACAGCTGCAAATTGCACGCAGAACTTGCATTTTTTCATCAGCCAATGAGAAAGCGAATGCAATAACTTCATTGAACTTGCACTACTAAATTCCAAGCTTTGATTTTTAATAAATTATTTGCACCTGCAAGTTTTTCGAACGGGATTTTGAAAAAACTTGCAAGTGCAAGTTGCAGCTGCAAGTTCTCGCAGCAAAAACTTGCACGTGTGAATATTGCTTAAATCTATGTCAGTAAGGGTCCATATTCTCAAATATGTGAACTTATCACAAGTTGGTGATAGGCCATGTGAATACTGAGGTTGAAAATTCAGCACATTTTTCGCATCGATTTCCTCTACGTATCAATTTCGAGTTCAGCCACTGCAATAGTTAGTAAGTTTGAAAATCTATTACTAACTGATGATAGTTTCTATACACATTTGAGAATATGGCTCAAGAGCATAAAATGTATAAATGTATTAATAGCGTTTTTGATACACAAGCGATTCATTTAAGATTTTGTCCGGAACGTAAAAAAAACTAATTAAAAGATGCTGTTTGAAACTTGAAAAGTGTTTTAAAATAGCAGCAAAATTGCTTGTGTTTTGATGCTTGATGTTTGTTGCAAATTTTAAATTTTGACAAGTTCAGTTACTGGCCAAAATTGTTTAATTTGTTGGTTGGTTCACAAAAATCGATTTTTAATATAATTTTTAGACGAACTGTAACATTTGTAAACATTTGTTTGTATTCTCAAATGAGAGTCAAATATTTGGTCTTCCAACTTTCAAATAAGTTTAGCACATTTATATATATCACAGTTGATTTGCTGTCTTCTTTTCTGCAAATTTTCACATTCTCAACTGCAGGAGTAACTCCAGGAGTACACATTTTTAAAAGTCAAAAGATTTAAATTTTTCAAATAAAAAATAGATATTCTGTGAAAAAAGCAATAAATGAATTAAAATGATGTTCAATTATTTTTATTTTCTTTTATAGCCATTTTTAGTAGAATTATTTGATGACGAGATTATAGTAATTCGTGAATTTTCTTGCTATACACATTTGAGAGTATGGGTCGTTTATTTTCAGATCAATTTCCGGTCGAGTTGCAAGCAGTGCGTGGTGGTTTTTCACTATGATCATTGTTAGTTCATATACTGCAAATCTTGCAGCGTTTTTGACACTGGAAAAAATGCAATCACCAATTGAAAGCGTTGACGATTTGGCGAAACAAACGAAAATTAAATACGGAATCCAGGGTGGCGGATCGACCGCGGAGTTTTTCCGTGTAATGCGTCGTTCATAATAATTTTGTCAACGATGCCACTAAATCTCAGGTCCATGTAAAGATCAGGGGCGAAACGTTTTTCTGTGGGACTAGAATACAGTAAGCTTAAGCGTTAGGCTAATTTTTTTGCTTGGCTTAGGCTAAGGCTTAGGCTTAGGCTTAGGAATATACTCACTCTTATGCTTAGGCTTAAGCTTAGGCTTAGGCTTAGGCTAAGGAATATGATTATAATACTGTTCCGCCCCTGTTCTTTACATTGGCCATTATGTTTAAGCACCAGTAATATCTAGTGATTTGAGATTAACTCAAAATAAGTTGAATCCACTCAGAGGTCTGAGATGTGAATTAGGTCTTTCAAAGCTCAGAATTCTGAATTGTTTGAACTTGACATTCTGAGGTAATAAACTTTTATAACTACCTTAATACAAAAATTTCCAGCTTTGATTTATGTTGGAGACCATATTGCGCTTTGGTGCCACTTGAGTCCGGAAGCAGACTGTTCCGCCCCTGTTCTTTACATTGGCCAGATCTCTTATAATTTTGGCCAGTGTTGATTTATGAGCTTGTATTTGTTGTTGTGAATGAACAAAGTTGATGAAAAGGCTGATACAAAATTTCTTTTATTCCAGCACTGACTGCCGTCTTGTGTGATCTGCATACGTATAGGCTGTAGTCAACAAATTACAAGGAAATTTACGACAGTCCAAAGCTACTGTAACAAACATTTTAAAAAATGAATAATATTTTTATTTCAAAATTATTAATTCTGATGTCTTACAAATGTAGATAGTAGATTTTAGCAACTTGATTTAACCTACAAATAATTTAAAGATTACGATTAGTTTGAAATTTAAGCGTATGTAGTTTTCTTTACTGTTAAGTTAAAATATGCTAAATTGTTTTTTTGTGTTCAAAAATTTAGAGAAATGACAATTTTGAGTTTATTTTTAAAAAAGTTAAATTTCGTTTGTTTTTAGGAATCTTCAGTGGAAACGTACAAACGAATGTGGCAATTCATGTCATCGCAAGTTCCTTCGGTTTTTGTTAAAAGTTACGCCGAAGGTATTCAAAGGGTGCGCGATTCAGAAGGTAAAACCCTATGCATACGTGCAAGTTTTTGCTGCGAAAAGAGCTGCAAATTGCAGGCAGAACTTGTATTTTTTCATCAGCCAATGAGAAAGCGGTTGCAACAAATTCAGTGAACTTGCATGGTTATTCACACATGTGAACTAAATTCCTCGCTATTCTTTTTAATGAATTATTTGCAGCTGCAAGTTTTTTGAACGGGATTTTGGACAAAATTTGCAAGTCCAAGTTGCAGCTGCAAGTTCTCGCAGCAAAAAGTTGCACTCGTGAATAGGGATGAAGAAGTTCTGTCAAAACCGTTTTGTATATTGAATCAATCTATTAAATTCTACTGTCACGTTTTTAAAAATTTCTAATCGAGTACTAAAAGTGTTATTTCGGTTAATTTTAGTATTAAACATATTCTCTTTGTTAATTTGAAGAATTATAAATATTATTAGGTTAATTAGTAAAAACATTAATTTGGTTAACCAGAAAAGATAAAAAAATTTTGTTTAATTTTTAGTGTTAAAAATATTATTTTAGTTAATATTCAAAGGCTATTAATCCTTTTGACACATGGACCTCCTTGTGAGGTTTCGGGATTTTCTCTTTTTAACATAAGGATCGCGTCTCCCCAGGCAAACTCCGTTATGATTGTAGTTTACTGTTTCGTAGATCGATTTAACAAAAAAATTACAAATTGCGCCGAAGACAAAAATTGTTTTTGAACTCGCGTTGGGACTCGGTGTAACGCTCTGCCCATCTTCAGGTGTTTCGGGATGATGACAGCATCTGTAGTGAATTTTAAAGCACTTAAAATTGAAAATTTTGGCTGTAGAACATATTGAGAATTCGACGTTTTCACATTTTTTACCAAAGGAAACTAATTGGCAGTTTTTTCTGCTGTCGTTTAATGTTGATATTTATTTTTTATGTATTTTAGGTCGCTATGCATTTTTGCTTGAATCAAGCGCAAACGCGTATGAAAATTCACGGTTGCCATGCGATACAATGAAAGTTGGTCAAAATTTGAATTCAGTTGGCTACGGCATCGCAACTCCGCTTGGATCTGAATTGAAGTAAAATTGTGTTTCAAACTGTTGTTGAGTTGCAATTTTTATTCTTTTTTTGGTTCAACTGCTGATAAAATTAAAGGTTGTTGTTTTTTTGTGAACAGAAAAACTCAAATTTTGACTTTTCTAAATTGTAAAAATTTTTTTAAGTAATTATATTTCAATAGTTTTAAACTATTTTTTAATCATTTGAGTTGTATTTTTAGTTTTTTGCTGAACAGCTGATCGAATATTTTCAAAACTTAACGACAAAATTATTTCATGTTTTGCGTGTTCAATGTGACGCAAAGTTGTAAGTTTTTAATTGTAAAATTGTTTGTTTTTGTAAATTTTGATTGCAATTGTTTTTGAATTTCTTGTTTTTTTTTCAGAAATCGACTAAATTTAGCGATTCTTGAATTGCAAGAACTTGGCGAACTGAAACGTTTAGAAAATACGTGGTGGCAAGAAAAGGGACAGTGTGGCGGAAAGAAAAAGGTATTTGGTTCATTAATAGTTACAGTAGTTTTTTTACCAAAATTCTAATCAGTTTTTTTGCAATGACCATGTAAAACAATAGTTACGCATTAACTTATTGTAATTTCGAACGTGATTGGGTAGTAATGGCGGTCGAACGTGATTGGGTAGTAATGGCGGTCGAACGTGATTGGGTAGTAATGGCGGTCGAACGTGATTGGGTAGTAATGGCGGTCGAACGTGATTGGGTAGTAATGGCGGACGATAAACCAGTTGGGTATCTAATTGGAAGCTAAAAACGTATGTATCTGTTTCCTAAATTGTTAGAGACAACAAAATTCTTGGAATCGGCTTTAGAATAACATTCTGGATCCTAACATTGAAAATTTTTCATTTATATGATGCTATACCTTTTCGAAATGAAGTCTTGGTTACTCTTCTGATATTTAAGAAGAAATAAATGAAAATAAATTTATAAAAAAATCGCAAAAAATTTGTGTACCTGAAATGTCTTAAACAAAACAATCGTTAGATGTTCTAAATAAGAGATTAAAAAGTTTCTTATTTTGCGAAATATTCAATTTTATAAATTTCAGTTGTATATTTTCCATTTTATGAATTTCAGTTGTATATTTTCAATTTTATAAATTTCAGTTGTTTATTTTCTATTTTATAAATTTCAGTTGTATATTTTCAATTTTATAAATTCCAGTTGTATATTTTCAATTTTATAAATTTCAGTTGTGTATTTTCAATTTTAGCTAAAATTATTTTAGGACGATAGCAGCCCGTCGTTGAAAGTGAACAAAGTCGCTGGAATATTTTATATTTTGGGCGGAGGCATGCTTATATCCGGTTTTTGCGCTCTTGGCGAATTCATTTATCGTTCTCGTATCGAAGCTCGAAAGTGTCAGGTAAGTATTGCTAACACTGAATAAAATGCTACAGTTTATTTACACTCACGTTTTAACCTATCTATATTATTAAAGCTGGAATGCCTCACATACGTATTTTGGGCAGTGTTCCGACTGTTGTAATGAATGTTTCATATATAAACAAGAGACAATTATATTATGTACAAATTGGACAGCATTCATATGAAGGTTTATGTACACGATGTAGCAAACAATTAAAAAGTGAACCGAAACATAAAAAGTATATACATCACAGTTTTCTGAAATAAATACTTTGGGAACAATATGTCAGCTTTGCAAACTTGCAACGCGTGTTGACTTAGAATTTGCATAAAGTTCACAGTACTTTAGTTTTGACAAATTTGTCATTCAAATTGACCGTAGTATCAAGAAAAGTTAATGAAAATTTTGGCGTATTTTCAAGTAAAAAATCATGACGATGAATAAGTAGAATACCTTGTTTATTATTACTGCTATGTGTTAATAACAGGGTTCCAACCGGAACTAAAATAGTTAGTATGACTGTATATATTAGCGATCTACTAACCTGTATAATTATGATGTGTAAACAAACGAAAAATAGGCAAATTTAAGTTCAATCAGCTTAAAAATTCATAACCGAAAAATCGGAATTCCGGCATTGGAATAGAAGCCAGTCGGAATCGCAACCCAATTTTTTAGGAATTTTAGCCGGAATCGGAATTCCGTTGGAACCCTGACTAATAGCAACATATGTTGAAACCAAAAAAGACACAAGTATCTCGCTTACATGTTTTTGTGCCATATTGAATGGTTAACTTCTCTTAAGAAATAACTGAAGTTTATGCGAACATCAAAAGCATGGGGGTGTTCCTGGACGGCAATGACATGGGGTGACTATGGACGTAGCTAGAATTTTAGAACTGGAGGGGTCACGTTCTAGAAAAATTTGCAAAAGGCTATTATTGTGTTCACAACTGAATAAATGCATTATAACCTCTGGACAAAAATTCGAATGAGATGTTTGGATCACTGAAACCCTTTCCAAGAGCGTTCGCAGAAAATAATATTTGAGCAGGGCACCGAATTATTTTGGGGGGGCCACTACAATTGCAATTCAAGATTGTTTACTTTTCGATCGAGTCTATTTGGGGGGGTGAGAGTATCAGCCAAATTTGGGGGTACGATCCCTAGTCTCCCTCGCAACGTGGGGGCGCCCTTGACCCTTCCTGGCTATTTTTAGAATCATACCTAAAGGCCGTCTAACTGCGCTGTTAATTAGACTAAAGTTTGTTCAAAAACGAGTTTAATCGCCAAATTTTTTTAAGTTTAAAATAAAATTTACTGCTAAAAAATGAATTTGAACTTTTAAAAACTATTTCAGCAAACACTATCATCGTCGATGAAAGCTCAGCTGGACATATCATTGCACGGTGAGAAAAGTATTACAATTAAATCAAGGGTAAGTGCAATATATTGACAATTGAAGCAAAATTTAAGTTAATCTTAATTTTGGAAACACAACTTTTTAAGGCTGCTGTTGAAAATGTTTGTCGGCATATCTTAATTAAGAATTTAGTTTTAAAATTTTGTTCTACGTCTAAGCGTTTGCGTCGGCAATTTTGATAAACCAGAGTAATTTTTTTGGGATCATTCAATATTTCGAACAAATCCCTAAAATGCTCATTATTCAATATTTTACTAAAAAATAATAACGTTGGTTTCGAAACCCATCTGGAAAATTAGTAGTAATAAAAAAAGCTGGTCGTCCAACTTTGCCCAATGCGCAAAAGTGTTAGTATAAATGCATAAAAAATCTGCATGCTAATTTTCTAATTATAAAACAATTTTATGTGCTATGAAACTATTGTCTACGCGTTGTGGTATTTTAGAACAGTAGTTGCAACAACTTGATTGATCCTATCATTCAAGCTGAATTAACAGATGCCGCAATGGCTCAACATACTGCTGTATAGCGGATTCGCGTTCTCAAATATGTGTACCACCTATCGACTATTAATATTGGGTCTTGTCGCAAACTCGCACTCAACTCAACACCTTGCAAGGGGGTCGGAAATTTCAGGATTGGTACGCTGGAGATTAAATCAAATTTTTGCTAGCGCGGTCAAAACTGATTCAGAGGTCAAAATATTTCTACAAAGAGCTAAGCTGTCTAGACAGACACACAAAAAAAGTATTTCATAATTTATTCAGAAAAGTATTGTCAGCGACAAAACTGAAAAGTTTTTCTGAAATTTAAGACATTTTTTAAAAATTCTGGAAAAGTTTATTTCGCTCCTCAATGTAATGATTTTGAGACGTTTGTTTCAAAAAGTTTTTTCCGAAAGTTTTTCTGTTTTGTAACAAAATTTCAAGTGCCACCTTCCTAATTATATTTCTTAAATGTAAGAAATGTTTTTCAATATCACAAATATTTTCCGTGCATCTTGTACGCTTCAAGTTGGTAGATGTGAAAACAGAATAATTTAAGCATTGAATATAAAAAAGTTACAAGACCTATCACCAACTGATGATAACGCTACAAAGAATACGGTTGTAGGCTTTTGTTCGAATTGTAAAATCGTTTGGCAAACCATATTTGTTGATAAAACCTGTTTTATGATGGCAGATTCGCGAATTAAGGAACAGTCAATTCGGGTTACTACAGTAGATTTAAAAAGCACCAGTGTTAAGACTGAGCACATTCAAACCGTTTGAAGATTAGCTATCGCATCGTGTAAATTTTTTCACGAGCTAAGGCCATGTTACACTTTTGCTTTTAATCAAAATAAATGTTTTTTAGAAAAAAACATAGCTAGCAGCTTTTATATTTTGAGCCCTAGCTTAATTGCTAGCCTGCTTTAAATCTCAAAATATTAATGGGAAAAGTCAGAAATGTAAATTTAGATATGCAGTCTGTTCCTGCTATATTTAACTTAATTTTGACATATTGTATTCAAATTAGAATGAAAAATATTCACTATTATTTCAAATGCTAATTTGCAGAAATTTCTTAGCAGATTTGTGTTAAAATTTACAAAAATTACAGGCAAAAAGTAGCTGTTCGTAAGAATTTTAATGAAAATGGTTTCTGGAATATGTTTAATCGTAGCCCATATTAGCAAATGTGTATAGCAACTATCATCAGTTACTAATAGCTTTTCAAACTCACTAACTATTGACGTTGTTGAACTCAAAATCGGTACAGGAGTAGAGCAAACCATATGCGTAAAATGTGCTAAATTTTAAGTCACAAAATTCACTGGTTTGAAAGTTACGAGACCTATCATTAACTGGTGATAGGTGTTCACGGCAAAAAATGGTATAAGTCAAGTTGACTCTCTCCGAAATAGGCATTTCCGGACTACACAAACTGAGTCCAAATTCGACGCCGCCAGAATCAAATTCGAGTCACTGAGTCGGTCAGTGAGTCGAATTTGACTCTAGCCGAGTCGACTTGGACTCTGTTTGTGTAATCCGGAAAAGCCGATTTTGGAAAGAGTTAATTTGACTCACTATTTTTTGCAGTGTAGGTATATAATCAATAATTAACTTCTACTGACCTATGCGCAGTGTTTAACAATCACTACTGGTATGCGTATATGCGCAATGCAAACGCTCAGGAAAAGAAAATATTCATGTGAGAAAAGAAATAATGAAAAAAGTTCTCAATTACTGTTTTTATTGTTTATTGCTGTGTTTGATTTGTATTATTTTTAGTTTAATAAAGTTTTCTTTTTAAATTTGTGTAATTCTAAACAATTGTATGAAGCATAATTAAATATTCTTTGGTGAAACGATGTGCCACTATGTGACCAATGGTCATTTTTTGATTGACTGTATTTATTTGTTATTTGAAGGTTCTACAAGTTATTTGTTTAGGGCTAAGGTACACCAAAGACCAGAGGCATACATTTCAAGACAAAGCCTAATCGCAGGCCAAACAGGGCCGTAACAGTAGTATAAATATATTCCTAAACGTAATCCTAAGCATAAGAATGAGTGTTTATTCCTAAGCTGAAAACCTAAACAAAAAATAGTCTAAAGCTTAAGCTTACTGTATTTCAGTCCCACAGAAAAACGTTCAGTTGCTGACCATTACATGGGTGACCGCTCTGGAACAAGTGCTTATGGATCAGCGATATCGTTGCCGTACAAAAAGATCGTTGGCTTTTAAAACAATTTCTTAATTTGAAAGATTTCTGATTTTACCAACACCGGCCAATGTAAAGAACAGGGGCGGAACAGTATTATAAGCTTATTTCTAAGCCAAAGTCTAAGCCTAAGCCTAAGCGTAAGAATGAGTTTATTCCTATGTTTAAGCCTAAGCTTAAACCTAAGAGTAAGACTGAGTTTGTTCTCAAGCCTAAGCCTAAACCTAAGCGAATTAAAAAAATTAGTCTAAAGCTTAAGCTTAAGTATTCTATTTTAGTCAACCAGAAAATCGTTCCGCCCCTGATCTGGGCCCCAACACCAAAAATTATATAATTTAGTTACCATCAGATGATAATTGAATTTTGTAAATTTTACACGGAAACCATAATGATTTGGTCAAAAATTTTAAAATTTTAATTTTCCAGCTTAAGTTATGATTTAATGAATATATATATATTTGTTTTTATTACTTTTACAGAATAAATAGAATTAGCGTTATGGTATTAACTTTCACCACGAATTCAAATCAGAATTACCTCTAATATTTTAATAAAATTGTCTGCATTACCAACTTGATCGCCTGGATTATTATTATTAAAGAATTTAAATTTTTCACGTCGTATAACCCAATCAAATTTGATTTTTTTTCATTGAGATGTAAATTAAGTGGGCAGCCCTAGATTATTAGTGAGTTGAATTTAATTCAGAATGTGTTGAATCACTCAGTCTGAGTTAGGAGTATTTAGAATTCACAATTCTGAGTTAATTCTTTTCGTCTGAGTTGATTAATTAACTCATTGAAATTTTCCAGTGTATGTTTGAATTTAGTGAAAAAATACTAATAAACAAAATTTTTAGTCGCGACATTTTTAAATGTCAACGACAAATTGAATATGAAAATGTTGTTTACGTTTCATAATCAATTGTTATTTGCTATATAACGAATGCTATCCACAAGATAATTTTATATTAAAATGAAGAAAAGTAGCCGAAGCGATGCTTTTTTTTTGAAAAACTGTGATTTCGGATGGTACTGTTCCGCCCCTGTTCTTCACATTGGCCGCGATTTCTGTAATTTAGTCTTAGAAATTTTTAGAAGTCTTAAAATCAATTATTGCAGTACTGTAGTGACCTGAATAAGAGAATGGATTGAGATATTTGTTTTGCTGTTCTTGAAGGTACGTGTCGGTATATGTGCACGTAAGTGTGTGTAAAGCAAATGTTGCCATGCCTGTTCACATATACCGGTAAAAGAAGTTGTTGCAACGACCGCGTAGTGTAGTGGTAGCATGCTTGGCTCGAGCGCAAGAGGGCCGAGGTTCGATTCCCGGCGTGGTCACTAACTTTGGGCAAAACTTCAAACGGGGGTCGTGCAGACCGTATATACCAACAGTACGCCCTGTTATTCGGTTACGGATTGTTATTTATTTTTATTTCACCTGATGTTAGTTAGACCCAACTCCCATATTATTCAAATTCTTTCTTTCTATTAATACATATTTGAACAGTCCAGGTCATTCCTATGCTTTTTTCTCTTTTCTGGACCCTAATTAAACCTTATTTACTCAATTTACTAACGACAATTAGACCTTTTAATCGGGTAACTACATTTGAAACGAACGAAATATATACGCAAAGTTATTTAATCTCATAATGCAGAAAATTAAGTTGAATCTGTGTTTCTTGTCATATATCTTAAATTTTGCACAATATTTACATGATTTTTAGAAAAATTTGAGTCAATGAACTAAGCTGTATTTACATTTGAGTAGATTGCAATCAGATGCCTTTCTGCATGTTTACTTTACCAATTTTGAGCAAAATTTTTCATTTCTTGATGGAGTACTATCTAGCAGTTTAATTTAAACTGTACTGCATTCATAGCAATCCATTTGACTAAAAAGAATCCCGAAGTCGAAAAGGTTCTGATTTTATTTATAAATAAATAAATAAACAAATAAATAAATAAATATATCTATAAATATATATATATAAATATTATATAAATATATATCTATATAAATATATGCGTATATAGCATTAAATTCACCTAAATTTTTGGTCCATATTACTTTTCGGGTCCGTTGTGTTTTCTGAGAGATTTCAAAGGATTAGGCTTAAGTTTTAAACTATACTGTTTGCTCAGGCTTAGGCTTAGACTTAAAAAAGAGTCGTAACTCTACAGTTCTGCTCTAAAAGTAAACATTGGTCAAAAATTTTTTCCGCTGAACTTGACGCTTGAATACATTTATTAATGTGCTAGAAAATTTGAAAACAAAACAATAAAAAAATTGCATATTTTAACTAGAAAATACACGTTTAACAAACAACCTGTATCCAAATATATTGAACACAGCACGTCATGGTCAAATGCCTTTGTTCATCGCATCTTTTCAAACCTTTTTTGCTACAGTTTATGAGTTCAATCCAGTTAAACTCTGGGTTTGTTTACGATCAAACCATCACTAAAACCAAATAACACCACTACGACGCCTGGCACCTGATTTTTGCCTAACTTTGTAACCTGAGTTATTAATAACTACCTTTGTTAAGCTACTACTGGCCCGTAAACAGAAGTAACATGGGGTCTGAACCTTCCTATAAACCTCTCACCAGCAAAAAATTTAGATCCGCTTGTAAGCATTGTGTCAACAATAAGATGCCCCTTCAATACTTGCTTTGGGCTCTGGCCCAAAGCCCGTAGCCAGCTCATCTTGCTGGGGGTCTAAAAATTTTCAGGAAAAGCATACAAGGGTTTTTGTTGACTTACAACCAAGGTTGAAAATTTTCTGGGGCTAAAATTTCGCCAGGGATGCAGCTCAGCCCCCTGCGCCCCTTGGATACGGGCCCGCTCAGGCGTTTTCAACTGGCTACGGGACTGATATAACTATAACATTAATGTTATACGAGATTAATGCTGGCTAATATAAGTTAAAAATATACAGTAATTATTTGGTATACTGCGATATCGTACTGTTTACCTAAAAATTGCGTAAAAGTAAAATTGGTAACAGTTGTATGTTTGGATAATTATTCCTATTTTCTGTTCAGATGATATTTAAATTGGAATTTTTGAAGTTATGACAGGAAAAGTCGTTTAGTGATATGGTTTACAGTATTTTAAGAGCGAAATAAAAATATTAATGGTAACAGTCAGGGCCATTGGTTAGTTTATTAATATATGGTTATTTTGCGTCCAGGCACCACGATTGCCAGTGCCGGAGCAGACATGGGTGGCGACTCCCCCCAAATTGCACGGTGGGGCCCCTACGATCGAAGCAAGCGAGAAGCCGAACGCTTTTTAAAACTTCGGTGGTTTTGTTTCAACCGTTCAGGGTGGGGACCCCTTTAGGGGTGGGCCCGCAAATGGGCGGTATGGGGGTGGCTGCTCCGGCCTTGAAGATTGTGAGTGGTATACAGTTTCAAAGCTATATTTGATTTCGGAACAATTTCAATAATGTAGCATTCGTCTATTTGAAGGCGGAGTTTGGTGTATATTGTTTTATTGAACCAAGCTAAAAATGATAACCCAAAGTTTAGAATTGTAAACCAAATTCAAATTTTATATTTTGAGATTTTTAGTAAAAAATTAATGTCTTTAAATTTTCAGGAAACCCAAAGTTTAGAATTGTAAACCAAATTCAAATTTTATATTTTGAGATTTTTAGTAAAAAATTAATGTCTTTAAATTTTCAGGAAACCGAAAGTTTAGAAATGCAAACCAAATTCAGATTTTATATTTTGAGATTTTTAGTAAAAAAATAATGTCTTTGAATTTTCAGGAAACCGAAAGCTTAGAATGCCAACCAAATTCAGATTTTATATTTTGAGATTTAGTAAAAAATTAATGTCTTTAAATTTTCAGGAAACCGAAAGTTTAGAAATGCAAACCAAATTCAGATTTTATATTTTGAGATTTTTAGTAAAAAAATAATGTCTTTAAATTTTCAGGAAAACCAAAGTTTAGAATTGTAAACCAAATTCAAATTTTATATTTTGAGATTTTTAGTAAAAAAATAATGTCTTTAAATTTTCAGGAAACCCAAAGTTTAGAATTGTAAACCAAATTCAAATTTTATATTTTGAGATTTTTAGTAAAAAATTAATGTCTTTAAATTTTCAGGAAACCCAAAGTTTAGAAATGCAAACCAAATTCAGATTTTATATTTTGAGATTTTTAGTAAAAAAAAATGTCTTTAAATTTTCAGGAAACCCAAAGTTTAGAATTGCAAACCAAACTCAAATTGTATATTTTGTAATTTAGTAAAAAATTAATGTCTTTAAATTTTCAGGAAACCCAAAGTTTAGACATGCAAACCAAACTCAAATTTTATATTTTGAGATTTAGTAAAAAATTAATGTCTTTAAATTTTCAGGAAACCGGAAGTTTAGAATGCCAACCAAATTCAGATTTTATATTTTGAGATTTAGTAAAAAATTAATGTCTTTTAATTTTCAGGAAACCCAAAGTTTAGAAATGCAAACCAAATTCAAATTTTATATTTTAAAATTTAGCAAAAAATTTAAGTTTTCAGAAACCTGTGCAAAATACAACTTAAGTTCAATGCAGTTTGACGATTCGAAAATTTGAAACTACGCACACAGTTGAGATGACTCATGACAAATTCCTTGCCATATTTTCGTTCGAATTTCAATCACAACACATTTGAATTCTTTGAAATGTGGCTTATTTAAGCTGGCAACAGTATTTCAAACACAAAATTTCTCAATCGTAGCTTTTATGTATGCCAATCATTTTTCGTTTTCCGGCCATTTTTTAAGTTATTGACAGCAACATTCTTGGCCCATGTATAGAACAGGGCCGGAACGTTTTCCGGCGGGACTGTAATAGAGTAAAGCTTAAGTTTTGGACTATTTTTTGCTTAGCCTTAGGCTTAGGTATACGCTCGTTCTTACGCTTCTGCTTAGGCATAGGCTTTGGCTTACGAATATGCTTATACTAGTGTTCCGGCCATGTTCTATATATACATTGGCCAGTTTTTATAGCTGCTGTTGGAAACGCCAAAAATGATTAAAATAGCGTTTTATTTTTGACACGAGTTCGTAATAAACACCAGTATCGATTGAGGTTAGGCCGAAAAACTAACAAAAAATAAACATATTCGCCCCCTATTTAGCTGTTGGATACAATGAGTCAATTACGGTGTATACTCAAAGTAAGTGTGTAATATCTCGCAATTATTCGTTACAGATTTGCGGCAACAGTTTGAAATAATATAAAAATTACAAAATTCATCCTAAATTTTAAATTTCGATGCATCCGTCATTGTTATGTTTAAAATTTTACACAAAACGGTCCATATTTGCGGGTGTCCAAGCTGTTACAGAACAATAAAACATCTTTGAAACTTTTATACATCAATATCCGTTTTCCGTTTTCGTCATTTTGCATATTATTCGTTCCTGTTATTTCTAGTAGACTGTAAATTTCAGTGCGTTGATTTTAGCTCCAGAGCGAGTTGAATCCACTCAAAAGCCGGAGCTCTGAATTAGCTCTGTCAGAACTCACAATTCTGAATTGGCTGAACTCGGTCTGAGTTAATTAATCTCACTCACTCGGAATTCAATCAGGTCAGACTGAGTTATTACTTACTGTTATTAGCTCAGAAATAAGCAGAAATACATAATTCTCACCCTGGGTTAATTAGTCAACTCATTGGAATTTACAGTGCATCCGTTTTTACCACATCCATACTTTTAAACCACAGTTTACAGCTCAAACTAGCAGCAGTCAATTGGAAAATTCTGCCGAAAATGAAGTTAAAACTTTGACTGAGTGAATTTTTCAAATTTTTTTGCTATATTTAAAAATGTACAATGTTGATTTTAAGTTCTGTTAGCCACGCTAGGGTAAACTTACTGAATATATTCTCTTCTACTGTCGCATTTTTACTGTCAAATGAAAACCTAAATATAGAGTGACTCATTCTATTAGATTTGGTGTGAAACTTAGCCAAATATTACACTGTCAAACAACCTAAAAATAATCAATACAATGAATAGTTTTTTGTGACAGATGCTGCTATTTCGCACCATAGAAACAGGCTTTGCCCAATTTACAAGCTTAAGCTTTGAAAAAGAACCCGAATCTGGTATAAACTTTTTACCTGAGAGTCGAATTTTTGTTTGTTCGATCAACCAAATACATGTAATATCAACGTTTTATGAGTCATTTTAGCTTTTAACACACACAAAAGTATTTCTGAATTTATTCACCAAAGTATTTTCTGTGGCAAATCTGACAAGTTTTTCTGATATTTAAGACAATTTTTCAAAAAATAACTGGAAAACGTTTGTTTACAAACTTTATTTCAAAACTTTTCTGAAATCCTTTCTGCTATAACAGAAATACATTTCAAGTGCACATTGCTAATTATATTTGTTAAATGTAAGAAACTTTTTCTTAAATATCAGAAATATTATTTTGAGTGCAGTTTTTAGTTGGAATGGTCGAGTAATATTAATATTTGGTCGATGCTAACAAAAGTTGACCATTTTTAAAATTAATATCGAAAAATTGTATGGAAAAATCCGAGCTGACAGATGTTGCGACACTGCTCTCGCAGTAGAATACAAGTTTACGTACCTTTTAGAACGCTGAATTGTGAAGCTAACACTGGTCAAAAGTTTTTTTAGCAAAAAAATAGACGCTGAGTTTTTAGTCACACAGATGTCTACAATACCGCAGCATAGAATGGTATCACGACAATTTGTCGCGGGCCAACTCGTCAATCAACAACTTGTAATGCGAAATTTCATCAATTCAGCATTTCGACGCCCGTCATTATGCTTGGGCTTAGGCTAAAGGGTTTAGGACACTGTTGGGCGACAAGTTGCCGGGCGGAGAAATGTCGTAGATTTGCATATCACTTTATTTAAGCAGTTTCCGCTTTTAATATTATTAGATTTCTATCTGTTATCCATTCTTGCGTATTATTTGTTATATCATCGAAAATACTAACCATTCACAGCCGTTAATTAACTATAACGCATTCGAGTCCTTAGAAAATGGGGACCAGAGACTCAGATCCACGCCTGGAAAAATTTTTGCGCTTCGTAGAAAATTTTCAACCTTGCTTGTAAGTGATCGAAAACCCTTTGTATGCCCTTACTGAAAATTGTTTTAGGCCGCCTAGCAAGTTGAGTTGGCTACACTGTAAATTTTTATGAGTTAATTAAATCGACTCAGACGAAAAATTAGTTATTTCTGAGTTAATAGCAGCAGTCAACTTTAACTCATTCTGAGTTGAGTTGATTCTCACTCTGAGCTGATTTGGTTTCGAAAAAGTTGATATAATAAATCAGAACGATATCAACTCAGAATTATGATTACATAGATTGGCTAAACTGTCTCAGAAGACTATTTAACCGCAATAGGACTATCAGAACTGAGAATTTTGAGTTGATTCAGTTCATTCTGAGTTAAATAATCACCTCACCCAGAGTCAACTCAACTCAGAGTAAGAATAAACTCAACTCAGAATAATGAGTTAATGTTTACTGATATTAATTCAGAAATAACCAACTCGCAAGCTGAACTGATTAATTACAACTCATTGGAATTTACTGTGCACTTGAAAGGCATTCGTTGAGCCATCAAGTTTGCTGGTTAAACCTTTGCTCTTAAAGCTTTGGATTGTTGCAGTTTCGACTGGGGTTAAATACATGAACAAAGTTTTTGAAATAAAATTTAAAATTAAATATTTAACCAGCATCCTATTTTTTCACAGGTATCATTATGGAAGTTTCGTTTGGCCGTGCGAAATAAAAGTAAGACATTATTATGACTGCAAGAAAATTATACCGTGTGACAATCGTACACTCTGAGCAATAACGTTTCACCATCATTTGAATAACATTTAGATTCATTCGACTGAATATGTTTTTGCAAACTCTACTATACAGCTTGTTCTGTTCAAAAATTGAGTTAAATTCCAGTTGAAATTTCACTGTAACTTTTTGACTCGAAAATTTCTGCTGTTTTTTTGATGCAACTCAATTTTGCGTTTAAATATTTTGTTCATCCCAATGTACTGAAAAAGGCCAACGCACACTATACCGTTTATTTTTTCGAGGATTGGGAACAGTGGAAAATTAAAATTTCGCCAAATGGATCCCAAAATGGTTGTCAGGATTCGATTTTGGAACGGGATAATTTGATGAGAAAAAAAAGTTTTTTTCCGCAAGCTAGCGTAAATTACGAAAAATGTTTTTGTTGACCTTTTAGAGTTAAAGTGTAAGTTGGTCCCATTGTATTGAAAAATTTCCAGCAGAAACTATAATATCTTCCGTTGCAAACTCCGCTGACGGTTGAATAATATTTCGCTATTTACGTTTTTACACAGTTGTGTTGTGCCATAATTATATATTGACTGCTAAGTTGAATTTGAGTTGGCGTTTGAAATTACGGTTGCATTGTATACATTTTAAGTTTAATTTTGTTAAAATTTGAAAATATTTTACAGCGTTCACTTTGGCGATTCCGTTTTGCAAAGCAAAACGTAATCAAAATATTTCATGGCTGGGTTTCTGAAATCTTACTTCAGTATTTACTTTAATTAAAATTATGCTTAAGTAATCATCACTTTAAGTTGTCGATTTAAAAAGTAAATATTTAGCTTTTTGAATGAAAACAAAAAATGCCAATTTTGAACCAGGGTATTATAGCACGGGAGGGTTCATTTTGATTTATACGAAGGATAGCCTGTAGCACATCAGATGAACTCAATTATTTAAGTATTTACATCAGTACGCTTTTAGAAGCGGTTAATTGGTTACGTTGAATGATTAGCAGATGCTTAAAGAAGTCGTACTTAAGTAAAGGTTCAGAAACATAATCCATATTTTTTAAAACTCACCTATTTCCAAAATTAATTTTATTTGGCTAACATTATTCTGCTAAAACCAAAATTAATCCTTAAAACTCATTGAGTGTACTATGAGCAACTAAATACAACTAATATATGAGCAACATAGACACTGCGAGTAGTGTTTAACAGTTGTAACACATATGTGCAGTGCAAAATCTTTTTGCGAATCCCCCTTGGGCTCGAGCATCAAGCTCCTATAACTGAGTGGTCACCGTAAACGCCTCCCACCCGAGAGGCTAGGGGTCGAATCTTACCTTGAAGTGCATCTCATATAAAATTGAAAATATGGATGTGAGAAATGGTTAATCGGCTATCGGTACTGTTTGTGTTTACTAAGTCAAATTTAAAATTAATTTACAGTTTTAGTAAAATTTAATAATTGTTTGCAATATCAATTATAAACTAAAAAGTTTACAGAATAATATCTTAATTTCAAATCAAAGTTATTAGTAAAATTAAAAGTAAACACTAAACGGCTTTAAAAGCAACAAGAACTCAACGCAATGACGGGTAATCAATGTGCCTATTCTGTGATATTATCGGTGATTATTACTTTAGTTATCATTGGTAAGTGCTTGAGTCATCGAACTTTTCTTTAATATTTTGTTAATAAATTTCTATTATACAAATCTTAAACATTCATTTACATGCGTTGTAATGCTACATTATAAATTGTATCTTTAAATGTAGTTTAAACGTTCAGTGTAAATTCAAATGAGTTTGATTAATCTCTTCAGTTAGCGAGTTGATTATTTCTGAATTAATATCAGTAAACATTAACTCACTCTGAGTTGATTTGATTCTCAGGCTGAGTTGAATTGACTCTGGGCGGGTTGGTTAATTAACTCAGAATGAATTGAATCAACTCAAAATTCTGAGTTCTGATAGTCCTAACTCAGACTGAGTGATTCAACTCATTCTGAGTTAAAATCAACTCACTGAAATTTACAGTGTTTGAAACTTAAATTTATGTGAGTTCATGCGGGGTTCACGTTATCACCGATGCAGACAGGGCCCGGTTTGTCCCATGTTGATTCGACATCAACGTTAAAATTCGGGCTCTTATCGGATCAACAGACAAATCTCGAATGTTATTTGACATTAGCTTGCAAACAACCGCTCTCAAATGATCAATGTGTACAAGGGACGGTATGTCACATGACACTGTGGGACATTAAGCTGACAAAATATTACCCGATAGTCTAATAGGGACAAAACGTGTCCCAAGCTGATCCGGTTATAACGTCAAACCCGCATTTGATTTCTTTAATTATACAGCGGTGATGTGAAGGATTGGCGTAACGAAGATTTAATATGACAATTAATAATTGATATACCCAGCATAAAACAATGCAGACATTCGCTATAAAAGGTTTGAGCAACCATTGTATGCTCTGTGAATAAGTTTTTAGTCACCTTTTCTAACAAATTGAACATTCTACTGCAGGATGCAAATGCATGGAAAAAATAACGGAAACGGAAAACGGACATTGAAGTGTAAAAGTATTCATTGATGTTGGATTTTTCCGCCAATACAATTGAGGCAGTCAAATATTCAGCGGGTTTTTGAAAATTTAAATAATAGCGGATGCAAAAGAATTTTTTAACATTTTGCATGAATTTCGTAAATATTTCATCCGTATCGAACAATTGCAGCATATCTGTACTGAAAAATGGCAAGGTATATACGTGATGTATAACTATTTTTGAACGCAAAAAGGGAACTGATATCGATTTTAACTGAAACGAATATCCGGGTTCACCCTGATCTCCTTATCTGCTTCTGCTTAAAATATGTTATTAAAAGCTGTGTAAAAATTGCAATTTCTTTGAGTTTATTGTTTATCCTTTCTTACATCGCTAAACCTTAACATTGAAATATACCTCTATCTTATGCAACTTCCACAATAACATGCGTACACCAGGTGACTTTTGAGGGTTGTGTAAATAATTTAAATGTGCATTTCAGTTGCCATACTGAGTCCAGTCGATTGTCATCATAAATGGAAACACGGCAAACCAAATTACAGCGGTCACAGTAGCGGTTTCGGCTACAACGGTGGCACTCGGAGCAAGGCGTGGAGCAAATCGTGGAGTTCAAGTAACTCACGCCAGACTGGTTGCTGTGACTCGAGCAGTTCAGTCAACGACGCCGACTGTAGCTGTGGATCGGATAGTTTCGAAGGAACCAAACAAAAAGCTGGCAAAAGTTGGCTGTTCGATGTTTTCAACAATAATTATCGACGAAACGGCCGCCGAAGCAAAGGAAAATGGAAAAATTTACTCAACGGCGTTCTTGGTGTTGTCGACAGAGCGGTCGATGAACGACAAAAAGCCAACGGAAAATTCAATAATGGACACGGCTACGCGTATGGACCACGACCGAAATGGAAGAATTATACGTTCAGTGGACAAGAGAATGGATTCGATTTGTTGAACGGATTCAAAGGTTGTGTTCAACGCACGACTGGAAAACAGTTGACGGGCGACACGCAGGATTTGACAACGTTGTTGAATAGTGAGTTTAAAACGTAGATAAATGTTGTGATTTGTTACCTGTAAAATATCCAAAAACAGCGGTATCTATAAAACATAATTTCACAACATATACAGCTTAATGTACCCAACTATCGGACGCTATATAAATAAAATAAATAAATAAATAAATCAATAAAATAAATTAAATAAATAAATAAATAAATAAATAAAAAAATAAATAATAGCGTTATAGTTCTTGTCAATATCAAATGTGAAAAATTGAATTAAAACCTAAATTCTGCCTTGAATATAAGTGCAATTCAAGCATAAGCACTCACTGCAATGCTCACAATTTAAACGCTTCAGACAATTAAAGTTTTGGACACAAAAAAATAATTAATGTTTATTTTTTAAACAAGTTTGCAAATAAAATGTAGGAGTTAACTTTCTGACGGGTACGAATTTTAATTGCAAGATAATGTCAGGCTATAAGCATATTCCTAAGCTTAAACCTAAGTCTCATCGTACGCATAAATTTGAAGCTAAGCCTAAGTCTAAGCATATAAGACGAAATATAGTCGAAAGCTTAAGTTTACTGAATTATAGTCTCGAGAAAAAATGATTCGCTTTTTAAGCAACATTGGGCCTTCAGGTTTATATAACTTAGTTGAATCAGTCGTTAACAAAATGTGATTTTAGCACGAATCCAGCATAAACGACGAGGCCAATGTTAGTTTTCGGGCCATACCAAAGGATTGAGCATATTACTAAGCCTAAGCGTAAGCGTTGGAAAAACGTATTCTTAAGCCTAAGCCTAAGCCTAAACAAAAAATGTTGTCTAGAATGTAAGCGTACTCTTTTACAGACCCACTAGAACCAGGGACAGCCCTAAAAGTAACGTAAGCCTCCGACGCTATCGCGGGCACATAAATGACTTTCAAACGACCCTATATGCCTATGAACAAATTTTAATATTTGACCAGTACACAAAGATTTAAAATATTGTTACCACGAAGCGGAAATATTGCAAACTCCAAACCGGATGCTACGAACCTGAGTACTTTGAACGCGGCGTTCAACTAAACTTGAACTATCGGACAACGCTCGTTTAAACTTTCCGTCCAATTTCAAATTGAATTGACTCAGCGAAACAGTGGAATTTTTAATTTCGAAAATATTTTCGGCGAATTTGTGTTTTTGCACAGAATTCTGTTTACTATAAAATGCTATGAAAATTGACTCGAATTCAACTGAAATGATAGATTTTCAAAAACGAGTTTACACCCCGAATAACCTAAACTGCAGCCTATTCCATTGAAACGCCAGTCGCTTGAAATTTTCGTGTGACTCAGCGTTGTATTTGGAATGTTTGTTACATTTGCTCATGTAAACATCAGAGGCGGAACGTTTTTCTACAGGTCTGCAGTAGAGTCAGTTTAAGCTGTAGACAATCATCGCTTAGGCTTAGGCTTAGATGTAACCTCATTTTTACGCTAATGCTTAGGCTTAGGTGAAAGCTTATTCTTACACTTAGGCTTCGGTTACGATTAGGATTAGGTTTAGGAGTATGCTTATACTACTGTTACGGTCCTGTTCTGTAGATTGGCAGTTACATTTAATATTAATATCAAGTACCTATGGCTTCAGTTTGTTTAGTATGTTATTAAAATTAATGATAGAAATTACAAAAATTTTATTAAACTTTTCTTATTTCTTTGGACCAATGGAATTTAAACGTTTAAAAACAGTTTTACTTGCACTGGTTGATACAGAGTTGGAAACTGGTCACTTTGACCTGGTGGTGATTCGCATTCCTAGTAAACCCGTTGATCCGTAATCCGGTTATTCCTCAACCACGTTTAGATTGCAAACCAAAAACCAGAAAATTAATTGCTGAACTCGTAAAATTGCAAACAATTCAAGAAAAACGACAGAAGGAAAAAATAGGCAAAACGTTGTAACCTCAAGTTTTAAGCCGAGCAGACAAATGAAGTACTGTAGTGACTCGAATAAGAGGGGGACTGATATTTATTTGGCCTTTTCAGAGGGTACCCCCTTGTTATTTGGTTACGGACTGTTTATTTTTAACCTGCCCTCGCCGTCCTTCGTTACTGATATATTCAGTATTGCAACTATCCGTTGAATTAAACGTTTTTTAGCTTGCATCCAAAACTTGAGCGATAATGCGAGGTTATACTTTGGATTGATACTTTCAAAATTAAAGTACGCTTTAAGTTTCGAACTCAACTTTATTTGGTCCTGGAGTCATTTATGCGCTACAATTTGGGATAATTGTCATTTATGGACTCTAATTAGGGTTTTGGGACTCTATCCGCGTACGGACTCTTATTAAGGATACGGACTCCTATTTATCGGGACTCAAAATGAGGACCGCCCCTCTTATTACCCCTCCCCCTCTTATTCGGGTCAATATAGTAATTGACTCGAGTAACGGGTTGAACGGTTGGCCTGATTCTGACGAGCACAGCTCGAGTCTCTGCGAGCACCAGTGGGCTCTACAAGTAAGTTCGTTTATGCCGCACGCTACGAAATACATTTTACTTATTTTTGGTAGGACACATAGCGGCTTGCAGCGGCCCGCGGCGGCGTCTAGCACAGTAAAGTATAGGGTCACCCTTAGTCAGACGTTGATGATTGCAAAATCTGTATCCGCTATTGAAATCAAATTTAAGCTAAACGTCGGTTTCGATTAATATCATAAGCAACCTAAGGTTTGAACATCTGGCGACAGTTTCATATGCTTCTATGTTTTGTTGCAGTTTTGCTATTTTTTGCCACAGTGACTCATATGGTAAATAACCTGATTCTATAGGATTTCCATAGTAACATATGTATCATTTGTCTAAATATCCAGCTAACAAGCATTTGACGTTGAAAAATTTTGATTTAAGCTTGGGGGTGCGGCGTTTCATTTAAACCTTAAATTGTCATTTCTTTCGGTAACCGACGTTTTCAGCTAGGAACGTTCAAATTTTTGGCTTCGTATAGGTACTGCTTATGCTACTGTTACGGCCCTGATCTATACATTAATCTTCAGGGTAACTGTGAGTCAATCGGTACGACCAAGAGTGAATGATTACAAGAGTGTGCAACTGGGTTTATACTGCGTTCAAAAGATTGTGCCCACCGCACGGTGCCTTTTTGGGCCGACCCCCGTCCTTATTAAGAGGGGTGAGGTGATTGAAATTTGCACAGACCGAAAGAAATACATTATATCCCATGCCAAAATTTGTTCCGTATATGGTCTAAAAACTACAGAATATTATATCATGAGACGTTGACCACTCTCTAAATAAAGGGTACTGAAGAAAGGCAACTCGTGGTTGTACTTTTTGTGCCCGTGAAATCCGACAATTGTATACTCTTGTCGGTGATCATCGACTTTAGGTAAAAGTGGTGTACTATGAAATTACAAATAATTTACGCATTCGGCTCAATTTTTAACAAAATAATTTGTAAACACAATTGAAAATCTATAAAATTTTAAAACATTCTATTTTGGGTCCATATAAAGATCAGAAGCGGAACGCTTTTCTGTGGGACTACAGTAAAACTTAACTTTTAGACTATTTTTTGCTTAGACTTAGGCTTAGCTATTAAGCTCATTCTTACGCTTTGGCTTTGGTTTAGTAATACGCTATTATACTACGATTACGGCGTTGTTTTATAACAAACGGGGCCTCATCTCACGAGTTGACGTTCCATATAACAATTTGAGGCAGGGCATATGTTAACACCAGCCGAGTCTTGGCATTTGCCGCTAATATGTGTTCGAATTTTGGCTAATTTATTCAAATTTTAAATGTTATTTTCGACAGCTTTGCAAAAAAATTACTTAAACTGCGCGTTATCTTTCAGCTTTAAATATTTACTCATAATTCGCTAAATTTTTACCAAAAATTTTCAAAAATAAATAATTTTTAATTATGCTGCAATACGTAAGATGTCATTTATACCAGCGGGTTGGCACTTTTGGATCGCAGTTTGTGTGACGTACGCTACAGTTATACCGGTTGCATTGCTGGCTACGTTGAATACAAAGTTGAACGCAGTTCAGACAAAACTTAAACCTCGCTTGCTAAATTTTTATCACAATCGTATGTTGACTTGATAAGTATTTAAATTTGAATTTAATTAATTTAGTTATGCCAAAAATTGTGAAACCGAAGGTAGGCCTGAGAGCGTCCACTATACATTTTAACGCGGACGCTAGAGATAATTCTAGCATTGATGGTATCTTGCATGCTCTTCGGATGCTATTTTGTGCTTCGTTAGCAAGTTGAGCTGGCTACGAACGTGGTAACAACTTTGTGCATATTTTGTACGCGTTGCGGTTATCAATATCATTGACCAATATATTTTTATACGCTATTCCGTCTGGTTAACTCGTAAAGTTAGCAAAATTTATGGTGAAACTTATAGCAATTAGTAACATGATTCGATTAGGTTTAGATTTTCACGTGAACCCATATTTTTTCAGAAATTTTCGTTTCCAAAGCCATGTGGGCAAAACAACGTAACAAGAGACAGTTATTATAAAATTAGCAGTTTTTTGTCTATTTTGACCTATTTTCGGTTTCAAAATATCTAAAATTTGTTTGTTTACAGAATTGTTTGTATTCTAAGAAAAAATTGTAATATTTCCAGCGTTCTTCGGAACTACACCTGTTCACAATGGTGCGTCAACGAAAGGCATTGTAGACTTTGCTGATTTACTCGAGTCGCGTTATGGATTTTCAAGCACAGCGGTACAAAACGCCATCGATCCTGGCTTGGCTCCGGTTGGCAATTTTACAAAACCTAACGGTAAGCTAAATGTTCTGGCTTTAAAATTGGTTAAATTAGGCTGATCCACGACAAATAATAGCAATTAGGCTTGGTCCTTGGTAATTTTGCGAGCCATAGTGATAAGTTGAGCTAATATTCTCAAATCAGTGTAGCACCTATTAACAGTTGGTGATAGGTCCTGTAATTTTTGAATCAGAGCATGGTGAGGTTCGAAATTCTGCAAATTGTTCGCGTTTGAGTTGCCCTACTTCGGTACCAATTTTGAAATCTGCAACTGCAGATGTTCGACAGTTTGAAAACCTATCGCTAATTGATGATAGGTGCTATACGCATTTGAGAATATGGGCTCTGAATGTGATTAAAATTGTTCCAGGAATCATATTAAAACTTAGCAAAAAAGCTGTTGAGAGAATGCAACTATGCCCAAGTATAGTAGGTTAATTTTGTAATTTCTTAAGTATTTTTAATACAATGATTTCGAATAATCGCTTCTAATCATTCAATGCTAATTTGAAATTTTAAGCTCAAACATTTTGCTAAAAACTTTTTCAGCAAAAAATATCTCAAATGATTATCGTTTTTTAAAATTTTTTTTTCTAGTTCGCTGACTACTAAGTTAAGTCTAAACCTGTACTAAATATTGAGTAAAAACCACAAGAAAATAGATTAATTACATAAAAGTATGAAAATCAACAAAAAATCACTAAAATGCGGCTAATTTTTGGCTGTAAATCTGCCATTTGCATGGTTCAAGTGAAAACGGTTTTTTGTATGACGCCATGGGGCAGCTAAAACGAATCTGCGACAATTCGTCGCCCGACAACTTATCGCTCAACAGTGTCCGAAACCTGTGAATAAATCTAAGCATAATCCTACGCCTGAACCTAAACATACGATGGACAACGAATTGTCGAATGAATGAAATTTCTGATTACAAGTTGTCGGGCGACGAATTATCGAACAAAGCGATCGCAAGGTTGCGTTGGCTTCAACCTGCTCCATTTCCGCCTCTTGTCGTTTCAGCTTGAACACGTGACTGATGTTGTTTATAGATACATGTGCCGCACAGGATATCGATGTTGTATTCGTCATTGACGGTTCCGGATCCGTGGGTAAAACAAATTTTGACAAAACGAAACAATTTCTCAAACAAATCGTTGACGATTTGACTGTAGGAAGTGATTTTGGCGTTGTACAGTTTTCCGATGATTATTTTGTTGAATTTCGACTTGGCGATTTCACTACGAAAACGGACGTTAAAAGTAAGTGTGTAGCTATGTAATTTTGATCCGTATTGACTGAAATGTGTTGTACGAGAACCGAGACTTCAGACATTTGACCCATGTAAAGATCAGGGGCGGAACGTTTCACTGTTGGACTACAATAGAGTAAGCTTAAGCTTTAGACAATTTTTTTGCTTGGCTTAGGCTTCGACTTAGACTTAGGAATATGCTCATTCTTACGCTTAGGCGTTGGTTTCGGCTTAGGCTTAGGCTTAGGAATATGCTCATTCTTACGCTTAGGCTTAGCCTTAAGCTTAGGTTTAGGAATATGCTTATGTCTTTCATGGTTACAACGTGTACGTAACGCGGTTGCTTTAGTAAAATCAGGAGTCGATGACCTCATTTCTGACTGAATGTATGCAACTGGGCACATTCCGTGTAAGAACAGCATGTACCTGACTCGGGTTGCATTTCGTTTGTGCCTTATCCGATTTATGGGGAGAGGGTGTGGCATAATTCTTGCTTAAATGGACAAATAAGCTCTTATGTATGGTAGGTATAATGATCGTGTAAACCGAATCTTTAACCCCGTATGAATTAAAGTGAAAGTGGCTTTATCCTATAGATCTCGACGAACTCAGTTCAACGACACTAATACTATGGCTGTGTGATCAGCAGCTCAGAAGTTATGATCCTCCAAATGTGTAGTGCAAAGACGCGTAGGTACAAAAACGAAGCGTCTGTCATTTACATATTCGTAAAATATAAGCTTTACCAGCGTTATTCATTGTACAAATTTGTAGGGGTCGTAAATGTTTTACAACATAAAAATTTAATATTTAAACGACCATAACTTTTGATACAAAAGCCCTGCAGATCTAAAACTGATTCCACTCAACGTGTCGAGGTCTATAAAATAAGCTACTTTTGTAATCAATCCCTAGAAGCGGCTCAAATTCGTACCTCAGCTGTTTTTTTACCTCTAGGATCACGCTGATTGGTTATTTTGAAATCTGGTCAAAATTTCACATTTCTTCCAAAAATTTAAAATTCGCCGATTTCGAGTACGTTTTCATTTTCGTTCATTTTTACGACTTTTATTTGCAATTTCATTTGTTTCTTTTTTATATTAATTACATTTAAGATTCACATTTGTTTACGTGTCTTTTTTAGATGCAATCGATAATATTCGCTACGAATTCGGCGGAACATTGATTGGTAAAGCGCTGGACGCAACGCATGATCAAATGTTATGCGACGGTTGTGGCAAACGTGGAAACGTTCCTGTAATCGTTGTCGTTCTGACCGATGGTCAATCCCAAGACGATCCGAAACCGGCTGCAAGTTTTTTGAGATCTGAGGTAAATTTGTTTAATACAACATTGTACTGCGGTCTTATGCTAGTTTTTGTCTGATAGAATTTAAACCCCATTATACCCTAGCGGATGTTAGAACTATACGGTTTGCACGGTCTCTGTTCGAAGTTTCACTCGAGTCATGCATGCTAACCACCATGTGGTCGATTACAATACCATCAGATTTCGGTATATGTGTACATGTATTACAATCGATGCTTTGCATACACTTGCCGTGCATATATATCGACAATGCTTAACCCTTTCTCACTTGAATATTTTCTATTTCCCTGAGACCTTCTTTTATGCTAGGATTTGAACTCCAGTGACTGGAGTGGGAGGCGTATACCATCATCACTCAGCTATAGGAGCTTGACGCGTGAGCCCGAGGGGGATCTCACGTCTTGTGGTGATTTAGTACTATGTATACGTGTTGCAATTGTTAAACACAGTGCGATATATATTACTTACCGTGTATACACTGCGCTGAGTTGCCTATAGGCAACTCAATGTGAGAAGGGATTAATAATGCAATTTTCGCGTTCGCTACCGTCGCTCGTAATCAGTTATCAAATGATATTCGCTGGGTTGAAATGAAATCCTCGATATTGGGTGGCATATCACTTTGCGATAACTTCTGGGTATACGGGAAATCGTACTTTGTCTGACAGACTTTAGAATAGTCTGCGTTTATGCTGGATTTCAAATAATTTGCAAGCTCGCTACACTCGTTGGCAAAACGTGCCCATCGGCATTTATCTCAACCCAAAATGAAATCCGTGCAGGGCTCCTGGCTACTGGGGCAAGCAATTTCAATAGACATTAGCAAAAATATCAACCTTCATGGCTGTAGTTTTTATTCAAACCGCAGCTGTAAAGTTGAAAATTTGCATGCAAGTAAAGTTTAAACAAAACGCGTTGGCAAGTTTTCGATTTTATTTTTCTTTGATCCGAAAGTTACAACACCTACCAACTGACTACGTTATACAATTTCAATCAGTTAATTAATCAACTCAGCCAACGAATTAGTTCATTATGAGTCAATGTCAGTAAACATTAACTCACTCTGAGATGAATTTATTCTCAATCTGAGTTGAATTAATTCCGAGCGAATTACCTCAGATTGAGTTCAATTAACTCACAATTCTGAGTTGTAAATTGAGTTGATTCTCACTTTCAGTTGAGTTGACTCTGGGCGAGCTAAATAATTAACTCATAATGAACTGAATAAAGTCAAACTTTTGACTTCTGATAGTCCTAACTCACACTCAGCGATTCAACTCATTCCGAATTAAAATCAACTCACTGGAATTTACAGTCAACAGCTGTTGCTACACACATTTGAGAATACAACCACAAACTTGAAATGTTTCAGGGTTACGTTACATTTGCAATCGGTATCAAAGACCAAGTCGATATGGATCAATTGCGCGCAATCGGTGGCGATGGTAATCGAGTATTTTGGCGGGAAAATTTCAATGAACTGACGATCGCATTTGGTGACGTTTTAACGGCACAATTTTGTAAAGAAGTTAAAAAATTAACCAATGCCAACAATAATGTCACAGGTTGGTTTGTCATATTTTATTAAGATTAGATGCAATATTCTCGAATGCGTATAGCATCTATCATCAGTTAGCGATAGGTTTTCAAACTGACAAACGTCTGCTGCGGCGAAACTCAAAATTGACACAGAAATGGGTTATGACAAATGAGAAACATATTAGTTGTTTTGAAAATGGTCATTTATTGGTTCGAAACTTACATGACCTATTGCTAACCGGTAATCAGTGCTACGCGCATTTGAGAGGATGGGTTCAGATTGAAATTCGAGCTAGCACTGAGGGAAGGTCAGATGAAGCTTAGACCAATTTTGGACCATTCTAGAAAATTTTCAACCTCGCTTACAGGTCATTTAAAATCTATAAATACCCGAATCCCCTCCCTGTACCTGTTAAGCTCACGACAAAGCTCCAAAAGTTTCACAGATTCAACTACTTGTTTGAATTAAATTGAGGTTTGCTTCAATATGACTGGTTGCACTGTAAATTTCAGTGAGTTGATTTTAATTCAGAATGAGTTGAATCACGCAGTCTCAGTTAGAACTATCAGAACTCAGAATTTTGAGTTAATTCAATTCATTCTGAGTTAATCAGCTCACCCAGAGTAGCTCTACTCAGAGTGGGAATCAACTCACTCAGAGTGTGTTAAAGTTTACTAATATTTATTCAGAAATAACCAACTCGCAAGCTGAATTGCTTTAATCAACTCATTCAAATTTACAGTGTGGTTTCAATGCTAGCTTTGAGTAAATAAATCTATAAGTTTTAGAGTTCAACAAACGTTAGTTGAAACTTTTATTCCTAATTCTTGCTCAATTTATGTGAAATAAACAATTACTTTAATTACAGTGTTAATAAATTGTAATCCAACTCAATTAATTATTTGAAAATTTCGTAAATGTGAAACGGCAAAATTTAAATTTAATTTAATTTCGTAACTTTTCAACGCGACAATTTCGTTCCAACACGAACTCAGTCTAGTTTACACGAGGTTTAACAGTTTATCAGCAGGGTGTATGGATAGTAAAAATACCGGAAACGAAAACGGAAACGAAAACGGATATTGAAGTATATAAATTTCAAACAGGTTTTATTTTCTGACAACAAAATTGAGGCGTGCAAATGTTCACCGGGCTTTCTAAAATTTTGAAGAAGGGTGCTCCGAAATTTTTAAGATTATGAATGAATATTTTTAATTTTTAATTCACTTCGTACAATTGCAGCACATCTGTGATGAAAAATTGCGATAAATTTACGTAATTATTAAAACTAATTTTGAACGTAAAAATAAACGAATTCCCGGTGTTTTCAGAACAAAAACACAAACCGATTTTTATCGGAAACGGATATCTGGCAAGTCGCTTGTTTACCATTTCAGGAACTCCGTGCGCTCATAGTCAGTATCGTGTCGTGGTTGGCGTCGACGAATATCCAATAACTGGTGCAAAATTTAGCGTTTACGCTCGCGAATTAGAATTGCGCGATGACGTCATCGGTCTGCTTGGAATCGATGTTGATCGCGTCATTATGATCAGTGGTAAGTGTATCATGACGTCATAATTTTTTTGGAGGTACAATTTTGATAATAGACTTTGGCACTCTTGTCGAATATAAGGGTCTGCACGCTAGAAAACTGGATGACTATTGTGGGATTTAGACACTAAAAACGCTTAGGTTTAGGGTTTAGGCTTAGGAGGTTTACACGTTAAACACGGTACAAATAGCGATTAACGAGTGATGGATACAATGCTCTGTTGGATATACCAGCGTACTATTTAGCCAAAATGGCTTATTAAACTTTGTTAGCGTCGGATCCAAAAATTTCTGACGACGGAAACGGTGGGTTAGTAAAAGTTATGAAACTCAATTTTTACTGCATGCTACATATGTGAAAGGTTTGTGAAGGGGTGAAATTGTAAGGTAGAGACATTACCATTTTATTGGAAAATAATTCCTGACGAGGGGAGGGGCGTACGCCCGCCCCCCCAGCCATGTCTCTGGATCTGTTTGTGACCTTTGTATTGATCTATGAAACTGGTTGATATGTTTCAGGAAACGAACTGATGTTTGTGTTCACACCAGACGCAAATCGGCAAATGGATTTTGCTTATATTAAGAGTCGAATTATCAGTCAAATGCCGATTGGAACAATATTAACTATTCCAAGCGGGTTCAGCTATACCGTAAATGCAGTATCGTTCGATTTTACAAGTAAAATATTTACATATAAACATGTATTTATGTTGAAATGTATTTTTTTGGACCAAAGTTAAACAGCCTAGGCTCGTATTTTCAAATGTGTGCGTAGCACTTATCGCACTGTAAAATTCCACTGAGTTAATTTATCAACTCAGAAGGAAAGTTATTTATTTCTGAGTTAATATCAGTTACCTTTAATTATTCTTCACTTTGAATTGAACTGATTGTCACTCAGAGTTGAGTTGATTCCGGGTGAGTTGATTAATTAAATAAGATTGAGTTGAATCAACTCAAAATTATGAGTTATGATAGTCCTGTCTCTCAGACTGAGTAAATTCAACTCGTTCACAGTTAAATACAACTCACTGGAATTCACAGTGAGCCAATTGGTGATAGGTGTTATAGTTTTCGCACCACTGAAGTGTTGACATTTGAAATTGAGCACATTTTTCGCGTTTGAATTATTCTACTTGTGCGTCGAGTTAAAATACTGCAATTGCACAAGTGCGTTAGATTGAAACAACCTATTGCTAACTGAAATTAGATTTCGGAATACAGGCGCTTGTTCGATATTTTAGCAGAAATTTGATTAAGAGGGAGAAAAATAGTTTTCAAGTTGACCGACATAAAGTATAATATAAGTCCATGCCAGCGTACAATAGATATACCCCGAAAAATATTATTTTCATTAATATAATAAAATACTGCATATATATAGAAAGATGATATATATTATATACGTACACACACGTAAACGTTTCTTCATGCGGCACTGGCTTGTAATATAAATGTAAAAAATTTATAAATTTACAATTATTTTATTTAAAATTTAATTCTGTTTCAGGTGCTCACAGGGTCGATGAAAACGTTCGACTTTTGTTTCCACCGCAAACACAAGCGACCGTCGATTCGTTTCATACACAGTTGGCGCAGTTGCTTGGTGTTGGATCGGTTCGATTTAAAAGTTTTCAATTGCAAGGTACGTTTTTACTTACAGTAATTAATTTCTTAAAATGCTGATTTAGATAGAATTTTCCGAAAGTTGACTATAACTAAATTTTTATTTTTAAAAAAGTGATAAATTATATTTCCGCCATGCGTAAACGTTATAAAACCGGATACGTAGCGAATAGTAAGTATTCTCTAAAAGCTAAAACTAACTTTATTTAAGCTTAAGCTAATCCAGAAACTAACGTTCTAGATGAACTAAACTAAAACAGGTAGTGTGTCGTTACCCTCGGGTACACGCGGGTAAACGAGGGTCGGGTAAAGAATCTCATGCGCGGGTATGCCTGCGGGTAAAGAGTTTTATCACGCGGGTACAAAATTCAGTTTTAACCCGCGGCAAACTTAGGTTTTAAGGGGGAAAACCTATGCTATTATCTGTTTCATTTCTGGTCAGCTGCTGCCCGTGCTTTCTTTAGCTTGGTGTGAAGTTTTTTCGGTTTGTAGTAAAATTTCATTTGTAAAATTCATTAAAGCTATATTGCAAAACTACATTAGCGCGAATCACAAGCGATCTGTGAAATACTGATTTAACTTCAAATGCGGAAAAAGGTGGGTCGTGGGTCGATCTTTCTTGCGTGGGTATACCGGCGGGTAAAAAATTCTTGTTTGCGTGGGTAAAGCCCGGGTGGGCTGAAAAAATCTTTACCCACTTCCCACTCTGTAGTTAATGTACCCCCTTACTAGTGTGGCATATATTTCAGCTTCCACTCCATGCAGTGCCGCCACTGTTTACACTGTAAAATCCAATGAGTTAATTAATCAACTCAGACGGAAAGTTAGTTATTTCTGAGTTAATATCAGTAAACATTAACTGACTCTCAGTTGTGTTGATTCCCACTCTGAGTTGAGTTGAGTCTGGGCAAGTTGATTAATTAACTCAGAATGAATTGAATCAACTAAAAATTCTGAGTTCTGATAGTCCTAACTCAGACTGGGTGATTCAACTCATTCTGAGTTAAAATCAACTCACTGAAATTTACAGTGTATCAGACCCCCCGAAATTGTGAGATGAATCCCTTTTCTGTGGTATAAATTTCAAATTGCAATATCATATGATATTGAACAAGACGATTTGGTAATCTGGTGTTTATACGCTGACAAAATGTTACCCAATAGTCTAATACGAACAAAACGTGTGGCGAGCTGACCCAGTTATGAACTCGAACTCGACATGAGTTTAAATCATTTGCTCTGCTCATTTTTTCAGCAAATAGTCTCGATTTTGTAATAACTTCGCCGATCACAGAAACCACCGGGTATACTTTCGAAAACGCAACTTACGAACTGCCAGCAGAACTTCGGTACGAACTGTCTCGACTAATCAACAAAGGACTGGCATTGTTTACGTTCGGGGCGGAAGTGGTTGCACCGACAGAATTACGCATTATCGGCTATGGAAACCCGCCCGGATACGTAGCGAATTGTAAGTATTCTCTAAAAGCTAAAACTAACTTTATTTAAGCTTAAGCTAATCACGAAACTAACTTTCTAGATGAACTAAACTAAAACAGGTTGGTTTACGTTTCAACTCATTTCAAATTTTGCATATTTTTACTTTAAGCTAAACTTAATGAATTCTTAGATACACATAATTTCTGAGCTGCACTTGTTACTTTAAAACCAAAATAAGTTTAATTTAATCTCGTACTAAATAATGTGAAAAATATGTTTATTAGTCTATATTTAAGCTACAATTCTAGTTTAGTTAGTCTGTCCAACCACTTAAGTTTTACCTAAACTGAGTTTCAAGTTTAGTTAAGCTATAATTTAAGTTTACGTTATTCGATAGTGTGATTTTGTATTAAAATGATGAAAGCTACTATTTGAAAATTTCGCTACGTACAAAATTCAAGAATATAACGCAGTTGTTTTCGAGTGGGAACTAAATAGCATAAAATCAATTTCAAATTTTTTATTAAACTCTAGTTTATTTGGGTGTGGAAGTCCTGAATAAGCTTCAAATTGAAGGTATGTGCTATTTTGAAACCAAAGCTATTAGAAAATAGCGTTACCGGAATTGATCCCAACGGAACAAACATTTTTTAGTGGAAATTGAAGTCTGAATTTAATGTGTGAATTCGGAACCGGAATCGGACCCGGAATTTTAAAATTTAATGTCTTTGGAAATCACAGCCGGAATTCAATGAATCGCACTTCAAAGACGTGGAAATCGGAATTTTTTCGGTTTTGTGACAAGTTATGCCTAATCATTTAAATATTGGAAACTTTGTCTTTAAAAAATTGTTATTTCGACCTGAGTTTTTCTAATTACTTAAATTTTGTTAATAAACTGTTTCTATTGTGTTTTCGCACAACTTGATGATTAAATAGCTCAAAATTCGTTTACGCTATTTTTTGACCGGTTTTCTAAAAAAAGTCCAACAATAATTCCGTACTGAAAATCATTTCAAATCCCGGTTCCGATTCATGTTCCGGTTTGTGCAAGGAAATTCAATTCCTGTGCCTGTTCCGGCAAAATTTAGTTCCTGTTGGAACCCTGGTAGCTACCCGTAGTTATACAAAATAGCATCAAACGTAGGTACGTGTGGTAATACAATAATATTCGTTATTTTTAGATACATCCGACACCAGCATGCAAGTTTTATGGTTAGAATTACCAGTCGATGTTGCTATTGAAAATGCGCCATATCAACGATGGCTGTTTCTTGAAGGCGTAAAAAATGCCAATATCAGTACCGTTGAGTTTCAACGCGTTTCAATTTTACCAGGTCTGACGTTTTTCGTTGAAATTTGAACGTAAAAATCCAGACCTGTAGCCAAACTCAACGTGAAAGTCAAATTTTTTCAAAATAAACGCATATTTTGAGAGATATTTTATTTTGTTTGAAATGTATTTTTTGGTTAGAAATTTTCTTAAATTCATATTTGAAATGTGACGATTAAAAAGTGGTTTATGGTTAATGGTATTTTGGCTAACCGTTAAACGGATATACGAGGCTGTATACGAGATAAAATTAATTAGTGACGGAAAAGATAGCTCTGGCTTGATATAGGCTCGCATTTTTATACGTGTGTTACCAGTTGGTGATAGGTTTTATAACTTTCGAACCAGGAAATACTGAAGTCTTAAAATTCAGCACATTTTCCGCGATTTGATTTGTATTACTCCTGTATCAATTTTGATTTGTTTTACTCCTGTATCAATTTTGATTTGTTTTACTCCTGTATCAATTTTGATTTGTTTTACTCCTGTATCAATTTTGATTTGTTTTACTCCTGTATCAATTTTGATTTGTTTTACTCCTGTATCAATTTTGATTTGTTTTACTCCTGTATCAATTTTGATTTGTTTTACTCCTGTATCAATTTTGATTTGAAGAACTGCAATAATTAGTGAGTTTGAAAACCTGTTAGATGGTCGTTGCTATATACATTTGAGAATATGTGCCTGGGTTAGATAGTTGCTATATGGTAATGTTTCTCGTTGGTTACATACCTTTATGCTGTAATAAATATTTTTTTTCAACGTTTTTGCCTTGTGTTATGCCAAGTATAGCGGCAGGTTGTTTAATAGCTTAACCTTCGCGGTAAATGAGCAGTTTTTATGATTTGAACTTAAACTTGTAATATTTTACAGGAAATATTATTGCTGTTCAACTGGTCGGAGCAAACGAAACAGTCGCTGAAATACGAGCTGCGCTCGAACGTGAAGTTGGATTGAGCAATTTGAAATTTGAAACTCAAGGCGGACTCAAAGCGCACGCACTCGCTGTCACCGAACGAGCGCCTACTCAAGCGCTGAGTAAGCTGAGGCGGATGTAGAGAAAGGGAGGGTGCTGGGGTGACCTTACCCAATCAAAACATTTTGTTACGAAAAATGGTAAAGTTTACTACCTTACAAATTTGTACGTTTTTTGTAACAAAAATTGCGTTTGGTTTCTCGTTCGTTGCGCTCAGAAGGTGTTTTCACTATTTATTGCTGACCCGTCAGAAATTTCTGTCCCTGCCACTTTGAGTAAAAAAGTTTTAAATGTTGTTTCATTTTAGGTTGATATTTTGAAACGATTTAAATGTATTGCAATCAAATCTTTTTTCTAACTAAAGCCGACATTAATGGTGTGTAGGTGCGCGTTCGCACTGAATACAATGCCTTAAGAAACAATGTCAGGTATTGCGACCACTGTATAGAACAGGTTTGTTACGGCAGTAGAAGCATATTGCTAAGCTTAAGTCTAAAAGCATAAGAATGAGTTTATACTTAAACCTAAGCCTAAGCAAAGAAATTTATCGTTAAGTTGAAGTGTACTTTATCGTACTCTCTTGCAGCCTTGCAGAAAAACGTTCCGCCTCCGATTTTTACATATGCCGGCATTGCAGACATTTTATGTTTTAGACTCTCGTTTTTTCACCAAATATGGTTCGTAAATTTTTCAGACTTCTGAAATTTAAGACTTAATTTTACAAACTTTTTGGTACACGTAAATAATGAGATGGTAAGTAGACTGATGCTTACGCTTACGTTTAGGTTTAGGCTTATTGTTAGTAGACAGGTATCTATAGCTAAGGCGGACTGTTACTATTAAGGCGTATTTTAGCTCAATGGAAAGCGATTTTGGAACTAGAATTGACAGAAACTTTGGCACACTATTCGCTTGACCAAAACGTTGTTATCGACGAAGTGGCGGCGTTTTTAAATATTGCCGTTGATCACATTACCGTATACAGCCAATACGGTAAGTTGATTCAACTAATAAAAGTAAAGCTCTATTCACACGTACCAGTTTTTGCTGCGACAACTTGCAGCTACAACTTGCACTTGCAAGTTTTGTCCAAAATCCCATTCGAGAAACAACTTGCTGCTGTAAATAATTCATTAAAAAATCGTAACTAAAATCTTTGTTCACATGTGTGAATAACCGTGTAAGTTCACTGAATTTATTACAGCCGCTTTCTTTATTGGCTGATGAAAAACTGCAAATTCTGCGTGCAATTTACAGATGCAAGTTCTCGCAGCAAAAAGTTGCACGTGTAAATAAGGCTTATTTGAATTATTTTTTATTCTTTTTTTCTGTATGTTACGGCGAATTATTAAATATTTTTTGACAGAATTTATAATTATTAATAATTAATAATGAGTGATAAAATTTGAAAGTTTCTTTAAGAATTCTATTTTGTTTAAATTCACCGCAACATTTCGTTAAACCTGGTAACAGATTAAATTCCAGATTTAAACAAGGTATTAAGTTTTTAGTTTCGTACTATGTTTCTTACGTTAGTTTGCATGGAATTATAATTAAAATTCTCAAAAAATTTCAAATGTTCTTAGGATTAAATATTTTTAAATAATTTTAAAAACGTTATTTTTGTTGCTGGGATGAAATGGGTCTGATTGGACATCAGCAAACTTTCACGTTTATTGCGTAAACATACAAGATGTTCTTCCCCCCGCGAAGTATATTGAGTCCGGAAACGTTCATGATGCGGAGCGTGCCATTTTTCCGCGGAACTCCAATAGAGTAAGCTTAAGCTTTGGACTATTTATTTTTTGCTCAGACATATGCTCTGGAATACGCAATAGCGGATCCAGATGGGCGGGGGTGGCGGAGGGGCGTACGCCCCATCAGAATTTGTGCTAAAATAGTAAGGTCCCTATGATAAGATCCCTACCATACAACTTTTGCGTTTCATAACATTTTCCAGCCCGCCCGCTGTCAGAAATTTTGGATCCGCCTCTGGGAATAGGTTTACAGTTATAACTTTGTCCTTCCACTGACGCTTAGGAATATGCATATACTACTGTTGCGGCCGTCAAAGTATCATTGGTAACTGAACGCATCGTAAAATTTGCACCAAACACAGCCAGTTCTAATTTGGGCGTACTTGAACGCAAGATTTTATTTGAACGAGTTTCATTTGCATTGAACAGTTTTGGTTTATTTTTCTCTGGTTAATTTTGAATTCTACGTTTCAGAAAATGTGATTGGATTTTTGATTGCCGAAAATGAAGTTGCTCCAAACTTAACTCTGTATGCAGTTGAAGAACATTTACGTGAGCTGCGCACGTTGAATAAACTCGTACTTCGACTTGGATCTGAACAACAAGCGAAACATGTGGTCAATTATCAGCTTGAAACCATAGACGATTTCCGTACGTATTATCAAGAGTCGAGTATACACTGTAAATCTCAGTGAGTTGATTTTAACTCAGAATGTGTTGAATCACTCAGTCTGAGTTAGGACTATCAGAAGTCAAAAGTTTGACTTTATTCAGTTCATTCTGAGTTAATTAATCAACTCGCCCAGAGTCAACTCAACTGAAAGTGACAATCAACTCAATTCTAGTGAGTTGATGGATACTGAGTTTAATTCAGAAATAACTAACTCGCTAGCTGAATTGATTAATCAACCCATTGAAATTTACAATGTACGAGCAGAGTATGACACTCGACGCGAATCATGTATTCTCGCATTGTAGCATCACGAGGACCATATTTTATGGTACCCGCTTCTTAATTGAAGTGAGGGTATCGCCTACATGTCCCCGTAATGCTACACTGCCGGAGTGTATGAAATGAGATGTGTCATACTCTCCATAATACACTCTTGGTATTATCAAGAGTGCATGATACGAGAGTATGTAACTCTTGGGGTTCTGCACGCTACAAAATGTACTCGGCACGCGTTGAATCGGTGCGAACCATGGCACTGCCGGCCCATGTTACTTTAAGGGACGTCCAGCTTTCTGGTGGGTCTATCAAAGAGTAGGTTTAGATTCTAGATTACATTTTTCGCTTACGCTTAGGCATAGGCTTAGGCTTAAGTTTAGGCTTAGTAACTCATTTTTGCAACGCTTAGGCTTAGGCTTAGGAATACGCTTAATCTACTGTTGCGCCCCTAAAAGTAACATTGGCCACACTGCCTATTTATCCGGCGTTAAAAATGCTCAGCTTATAGTTTAGTGGTATTGCATGTGACAGCGACCCTCGTCTAAATAAATGGGGTCGGCAAAAACACAACGTCCGGTGCTACATTTTGTACCATGCGGAATCAAATGAATTGCACACTCTTGTATCATGTACTATTGGTAATATCAAAAAAGCGAAAAAAATAATAAAATCTATTGTACTGCAGCTTACATATATATAGTTAAGCTCAATGCTACAACCACAAACAAATTTAAAGTGTAATAGTTGGCATACTTGAGTTCAACGAGTGCGATAACTCGAGTTCTACACGAGCGATGTCTGAGCGCACTGCAAGCGTGTACGGCTGATTGTTAAATATTAAACTCAAGAAAAAAGATTAGTAATGGTTTGGAGTTTGAGTTTGTAATTTTGAATTCAAATCCAGTAAGTCAATTTTTACTGTAAACATATCGAGTTTGTAATGTTTTAATATTTTAGGACTTCGAACAGGAATTCGGCTTATGATGCAAAGTCCTATTTTGAGTCAATCATCCGATCTGTTGAAAGATCTTTCGCGAGAGTTGAATATTGGACTTCCGGAGTTTGATGGAGTTTCGTTGGACGGTAAGTTGAATTTAAACACTGTATAAATGTGATTTTTGAATTTAATCAAATAGTAAATTGTTTGAAAACTATAAAATTTAATTATCTTAATTAATAAGCTTTGCTCGTAATTAGGTGTAAGATTATAAGAACTATGGAAATTGGTTAGGCTAACATTATTATGAGTTTATCGGAGAATAATTAGGCTGCTAAGACATTACAGTATATGTTTTCATTTTTAGAAATTTTTGTAAATTTTTTCGTTTAATTTTATTTTGAGTGAACAATGCTAAAATAGCGGTAAAGCCTACGAAACCTTGATGCGTAAACGTACACAAAAGAATGTATCCAGCACACGTTGCGTGATTATATTTAACCCTTTCTCACACATGGATATTTTCAATTTCATATGAGATGTAATTTCAAGGTAAGATTCGATTCCTAGTCTCTCGAATAGGAGGCGTTTACGGTGACCACACAGCCGTGCTTGACGATCGAGCCCGAAGCGGCTCTCACGTCTTGTGGAGATTTTGCTCTGCGTATATATGTTAGAATTGTTAAACACTGCTCACAGGGTCTGTCGTGATCGTACATTACTTGTATTTAATTGCTCATAGTATACTCTACGAGATAAAGGGTTAAATATTATCGAACACGTCAATCAAAATTTGCTCAGATTGCAATATCGGTGCGTATAACATCTGAGTGTCACAGGCCACTAGCTGGAGTACTTCCCATAGAAAGGGGTACAATTTTAGGACGGGCATACAGGGACTTCAGTAACTTTTAAACAGGAGTAAAACGTTTCTAGGGGTGTTAAAATAATTCTAAAATGCTGATACACCGCTTGCTATCTTCTGGCGACGGGTTTGGGTATTACCAGCCCGACTGGCATAATTCTACCCAAGCCAACAATACCAGTAAAGTTTGTTTGGCCCTTGTAAACTACTTTCACCCTATGATCTCGGTTTAGGTTTAGACTCAGGCTTAGGCTTAGGTAAAAAGGTTTAGGCGAAAAATTTACGCTTATGCTTGCGTAAGCCTGAGTCTTTGCGTTATAAACCGGCGGGGTAAAGAGCACATGAGTAGTTTTTGTTATCCTTATTTTTAGGTAACTCGGTGCTCGCAGTATTCAAACCGAGTGTCACGTTTGATATTCTGCGAGGAATGGAAACTGGTCTACGAGCAAAAGTCAACGCTGGGACGTTTATTTTACCCACAGGCGCGATTTTAAGACCTGACCCTCCAACTGAAACGGTTTCAAACTTTACCCTGTTACCATTCTTGATATCTGAAGAAAGCTACGCTTCGTTAGGCTGTGTCGGAGTCGATGTAGCGTTTGGCGACAACAATTCTGATTGGCTATCGCCATCGGCCAATGAACGCGAACAATGGTATTATGAGGTCCGTCGAATCCTCGGAGGAGACCCGTTGGTGACTGGACGAAATCCGGTTCGCGTTGAAATTTGGCCAGACGGTTCGGGGTTTTTCGCCGTTTGCCAAACAACCATCGATCCGCCTCCGTTAAACTCACTCGTATTTGAACGAGAGATTGAAACGCTACTTAACGACATGTTGAATTCAGCAGACGGCATTAAAATTCGAACGGCAACAGGACAAACTCGACAAATAACTGACTATTTCATCGACTCGTACGATCCACACTTACCGCCTGGAGTCGATCAGATTAGTTTCACACTCGAGTTTATGCGTGAAAACTCGGACCCGCTTGTGAGCAACATTAATAAAGGTGAAATTGAATCGTGGTTGAACGATGAATTTGCGTTGAGTTTAACTCGAAATCTTGAATCGTTTAATAAACTTGACGATCAAGTGAATGTTTTTGAGTTTCAAACTTTGCCAAACGGCATGAGTGCGTCACATTTACAACGCACGGTTACGTCGCTAGACCGGTACCGACACGCTGAACTTCCAATAACCGGATGTGCCGAATGCTTACTAAAGGGGTTTACGGTATCCGTAGTTCCGGGTAAAAATTATGACGATTTAGCAGACGCTGCCGAAGCTAATATTGTTCAATTGACGTTCCAAACCAACGAAATACTCGATAACGATATTCCGGCTGATTTTCGAGATCAATTGAACGCGGTGTTGAATTTGGATCCGGGTGCAAATTTAATTCGCGGGGTCGACATTATGGGCAACGAGGCGTTGGTCGAAATATGTCCGGCAAGTTTAGCTGCGAATGCGGAAACGGAAACCATCGAAGCGCAAGCGTTTCGACAAGAACTCGACCGTCGTATTCAATCAGTGATTGCGAGGGGTGAATTTTTTACGTCCGCTTCCGGTCGCGAAATTCGACCCACAACAGCGTTTGTCGGGCTGAGCACGGCGCCTGACCTTGGCGATGCGATATTTGAAGTGGAGCTGACCGAAAAAGTATCCGTATATCCGGAACATTTAAAAGCGATCAAAAGTGAAGTTAACTCATATCTGTCGACTACGTTTGGACACAAACTAAACGCCGAGAATGACATTAACGTTGAAATTGTCGGCAATCGAATGCTTCGAATATCGTTCAAAGAATCACTATTAGAATCTCGAGAATTAGCCAAAATCCTACGACATACGTACGTTTTACCACCAAGTAACGACACGACAACGCAATCGACACCAATCACAACAACTGCTGGAATGCAAACTGATTACTATTACTACGCGTACGGTACAGACGCTCAGTATATTGATTTCACCAGTGATTATGATCCGTTTCCAAATCATACGGTTGGCTTTTTGCCAGCAACGTTTGATATTGCCGATTTTTATTTCAGCGCCGGAATTGATTTGAAAAAACATTTTGGCAGTCAAATCGCTCGAGTTGCGCTCGAATTTCAGCCTGCAATTCGAGACGATTCGATGGTTGCGTCGAAAATTCGTATCGGCCGAGCAGTCGCTGAAGCGTTAAACGTTACCGCGGATACATTACTGCAAGTTCAAATTATGGAACGTGGAAGTAACGCACAATTTTACATCACCGATCTGACTAAAGTTCAATTAAGTAAACTGATTGGGCTTGAAATCCCTCCGGAGCCGACACCAAACGATACGCTTGCGTCACAAGACGAACCTCCGTTGCCGAGTGTGTTTGTCACCGATGCAGATGTCGATTTCGTGTTCGCATCGTACAACGGAATCCCGTTAATATCGGGATTAGGGATCAAATCAGGATTTGTACAACAAATGTCTTCAGATCAACCACTGGGCGGTATTAGTATCGCAACAAGAAAAGCGATCAAAGCGAAGATTGCGAGCGAATTATCGTCAAGTGTTGATTATGTTGCCGCGTTGAATATTAAAGGTTAGTTTAAATTTTGATAATTTTAGCTTTTTTACCTCAGTGGTTACTTTAGAATCACAACACACACAGACACATATATAATATATATCAGAGTATAACCGGATTGGTATCTGTTTCCGTTTCCAATTTCGTTTTCGGTAAAATTTGACGTCCGTTTTAGTTATAGAAATAACGGAAATTTTGTTGTTTTTAAGTTCAGAAGTGGTTATTATAAATTACGTAAAGTTACTCGCAATCTTTCATTGCAGATACGTTGCAACTGTTCACAGTGACATAAAAATTACGAAATTCATCCAATTCTCAAAAGTTTCGAAACATCCTCTATTTTTTCTTTAAAAAATTTTCGAAGACCGGTCAATATTTGCAAACTGCAATTGTGTTGGCAGAAAAATGAAACATTTTTGAATCTTGGCAGAAAAATGAAACATTTTTGAATCTTTTATACTTCAATATCCGGTTTCCGCCTCCGTTACCGTTATTTTGATCACTATCCGTTTCCGTTGTTTTTACCATCCGTTTCTGTTATTTTTATCACCCGTTTCTGTCCTGTTATGTATCTATAATCCTAAACCAAATGATACATTATTAGTTGTAAAATATTAAATTTTACTTCATTTTTTGTATTTCAACAATTTCGCTTTTTTAACCTCGGGTTACGTTTGTAAAGACAAATTTCAAAATTCGAAGCGCAGTCACTTCAGAACCACAATTGATGATTTTTCGAAAACCAAATTGTTAGTTTGTTAAAAAAAGTGTATTTTCAGAAAAATTTTTTAAACCTTTACAATCTGGTTAATTTTTATATATAGAATTGATTTTAATTTTATTTTAGGATTCGATCAGCAGTCACTTGAAGCAACGATTATTCCAACTGATATTACTCCGACCGATGCCGAATTGAACACGATGCAAACACAGCTGTCAACTTTCAATTTCAAGTTCAACTATGACGCACCGGAAGCTGTTGCTGGAGACAAAGTTCGACTGATAGCCGTTGCTTCTCATCAAATTGGAGGATTGACTCAAGGTAAGCAGTTGAATTTGGCAGGGACGTAGCGAGAATTTCATTTCGAGAAAATATAAGCTGAATATTTGCCTTAACGATGCATCAGGCTATGTATTCACTTATAGAGTATACAATGAGTAACTAAATATAAATAATATACGAGCAATACAGACGCGGTGAGTTGTGTTTAACAATTGTAACATATATGCGCACTGTGCAGTGCAAAATTTGCACAAGACGTGAAAGCACCATCGGGCTCGAGCGTCAAGGTCCTATAGCTCAGTGGTCATGAGACTGCGGTTCGAATCTTACCTTGAAATTACATCTCATATAAAATTGAAAATGTTCATGTGAGAAAGGGTTATGAAGCTAAAACCGTTTTAAGTCATATCTCTCACTAAACGGAGCCGCCTGTAAGGAATAACATGAAGAGTTGAAAAATTATCCTATTCGCTACGCGCGCTCGCAAAAAACATTTAGACGAGTGGATCCCCAGCCGACATGATATTCTCGTTTACGTCCCTGCTCGTTTGGTTTTAGCCCGAGCTGATGTCATTTCTTATTTGAATTGAAATGATAAATTTGCAAGTTCGATACTGTCTGAGTTTTAAGTCCTATTCACACGTACAAGTTTTTGCTGCGGGAACTTGCAGCGGCAAATTACACGCAGAACTTGCATTTTTTATCAGCCAATGAGAAAGCGGCTGCAATAAATTCCGTCAACTTGCATGAAATATTCACACATGTGAACTAAATTCATAGTTTTGATTTTTAATGAATTGTTTGCAGCTGCTTGTTTTTCGTACGGGATTTTGAACAAAACTTGCAAGTCCAAGTTGCAGCGGCAAGTTCTCGCAGCAAAAACTTGCACGTGTGAATTGGGCTTTAGTCGTGAACTGATATCCAGAGCCTTTTTAGAAAAACGTTGCCTCGACACTGAAAAGGTTTTCGCACCGTTTGTAAGATAAATTGATGTATGTCCCTCCTAAATTTTTTACTGAGACAGCGTGTCGAGCTGGCTACTGACCAGCCAGATCATTTCTACAATTATATACAATTTAATATTCTCAAATGTGCGAAGCATCTATCACCAGTTGGTCATGGGTGTTGTAACTTTCGAACCAGTAAATCCTGAGGCTTCAAACTCAGCACGTTTTTTGCGTTTGACTTACTCTACTGGTGTTCCAATATTGAGCTCAATAACAGCAATAGATAGCGAGTTTGAAAACTTATTACTAACTGATGATAGTTGCAATACACATTTGAGAATATAGGCCCCGATCGCTCGGTGAAGATTTGCGCGAATTAATAGAGCACAGGCCGTTTGTTGAAATATCAAAAGTTGTGAAACTCTACTCTAAAATTAATTTTTTTTTATTTTTCAGACAACACTCAAGTAGTTTTATCATTTATTACACCTCAAAACACCATCAAAGCGCACAGTGAGCTTGCACGCGAGCAATATCGTACTGAACTCGCCGCCATTCTTGGCATATCTCCAACCGATTTTCAGAGTGTCATTTTGTCAGGTTAGTGAAAATTGTATTATTTTTTGTTTTAATATTTTTAACGAGAAAAACGTTTACTAAACTTCAAATCAAATCCAACTGTGAATTTGAAATTTGAATTTGGAATTTTTTAACCGGTGCCATCCGTTTTTATTTTTAAATTTACCAAAATTACATATTTTAATCAGCGCTAGTTGCTGTATTTCAACGAGCAAAAGTCTCTTCTGCCGATGCAAATTTCTACACCTCGTACATGAGTTAAAGTAAACGCTGCATAACACTGGAAAAATTAAAGCCCTATTCATACGTGTAAGTTATTGCGGCGAGAACTTGTAGCTGCAACTTGCACATACAAGGTTTGTCCAAAATCTCTTTTGAAAAACTTGCAGCTGCAAATAATTCATCAAAATTCAAAGCTAGGAATTTAATTTACATGTGTGAATAATTATACAAGTTCAGTGAATTTACTGCATCCGCTTTCTCATTGGCTGCTGAAAAAATGCAAGTTCTGTGTGCAATTTTCACCTGCAAATTCTCGCTGCAAACTTGCATGTGTGAATAGGGCTTAAGCGGAGTTATATATTTTTATACTTTTCTAAAATCTTCGACGCATCAAACCGTATGTTTGTAACTAGCTAAAACAATAGGTGACTTGATAAATAATCAAATTTTGGTAATTTGAAATTTAAAAACAATCAAATATTATTATATTTATTCGAAATTGTGAAAAGAATCAAATTTGACTAAATTGAAATTTCACAGAGAATCAAATTTTATTAATGTCAAATTTTTTTAAAACAATCAAATTTTATTAATGTCAAATTTTTCAAAGAATCAAATTTTATTAATTTGAAAATTTAAAAACTATTTTCTTACCTTTCAGGACATTCATTGGTAGCATCATTTCCACCGTTTGTATCGAGAAAAAGTACCGAAATTGCGTACAGTATTGAACAGCGTATCGTGGATTTATTCAACACAACGTCTGAAAACATTACAATTGGTGGTATTTCTTATTCCCCGCTAGACACTAATATTGTTATAGTCGGATATGAAGGCGATATTAGCTTAGATTTTGGTATGTTTCGTATACAAAGGGGGGGGGGTGGGGGGGGGGGGGGGGGGTGGTGGTGTGGGTGGGGTGTGGAATGGTTGCTTTAGTTGTTTGTCCTTTTTGGTATTAATATAGTTTGTATTCTTTGAAATTATTAGACTTTGATACTTTGTGATTTTTGTAACATTAATTTGATTTGATTTTTTATTTGATTCTGTGTTTAATTTCAATTTATTCTCTGTGGATTCTCCATTTTTTTTGATTCTTTTTCTCATTTTCGATAGTTTTTATATTTTTTGTTTCTTTTTTTTTTTCATATATCGAGTCTCTGGTTTTTATCTAGTCACCTATTTTTTTTTTGATTTGTCACAGATGTTTGGATGGTTTAAAGATATATGACTCCGTTTTAGCCCTATACCCCCGCGTAGGTTTCTGCGCGCATGTGCGGGTGCGAATTGTGCAGGGGGATTGTGTTTTTTTTGCAGTCTTTGAGAGCGCGGGTGCTGTTTCTCCGCTCTTCTTTTATAATTACTCACTCATTTAATTTCTTGTCTTGAATTTTGTTTTGTTGATTTTTTGCCGCCGCCAGGTTTTCAAAAAAGAGATTTTTGGACAAACCTTGTATGTGCAAGTTGCAGCTACAGGTTCTCGCCGCAATAACTTACACATGGATAGTTTTTAATTTTTCCCAGTGTTATGCAGCGTTTACTTTAACTCATGTACGAGGTGTAGAAATTTGCATCGGCGGAAGAGACTTTTGCTCGTGAAATACAGCAACTAGCGCTGATTTAAGATGTAGTTTCCTTGAATTTAAAAATAAAAACGGATGGCACGGTAAAAAATTCCGAATTCAGATTTCAATTTCACAGTTTGATCTGATTTGAAGTTTGGTAAACGTTTTTCTCGTTGAAAATATTAAAACGAAAAATAATACAATTTTCAGCTACCTTAACAAAATGACACTCTCAAAATCGGTTGAAGATATGCCAAGATGAGCGGCGAGTTCAGTACGATATTGCTCGCGTGCAACTCACTGTGCGCTTTGATGGTGTTTTGAGGTGTAATAAATGATAAAACTACTGAGTGTTGTCTGAAAAAATAAAAAAAAATTAATTTTAGAGTAGAGTTTCACAACTTTTGATATTTCAACAAACGGCCTGTGCTCTATTAATTCGCGCAAATCTTCACCGAGCGATCGGGGCCTATATTCTCAAATGTGTATTGCAACTATCATCAGTTAGTAATAAGTTTTCAAACTCGCTATCTATTGCTGTTATTGAGCTCAATATTGGAACACCAGTAGAGTAAGTCAAACGCAAAAAACGTGCTGAGTTTGAAGCCTCAGGATTTACTGGTTCGAAAGTTACAACACCCATGACCAACTGGTGATAGATGCTTCGCACATTTGAGAATATTAAATTGTATATAATTGTAGAAATGATCTGGCTGGTCAGTAGCCAGCTCGACACGCTGTCTCAGTAAAAAATTTAGGAGGGACATACATCAATTTATCTTACAAACGGTGCGAAAACCTTTTCAGTGTCGAGGCAACGTTTTTCTAAAAAGGCTCTGGATATCAGTTCACGACTAAAGCCCAATTCACCGTGCAAGTTTTTGCTGCGAGAACTTCCGCTGCAACTTGGACTTGCAAGTTTTGTTCAAAATCCCGTACGAAAAACAAGCAGCTGCAAACAATTCATTAAAAATCAAAAACTATGAATTTAGTTCACATGTGTGAATATTTCATGCAAGTTGACGAAATTTATTGCAGCCGCTTCTCATTGGCTGATAAAAAATGCAAGTTCTGCGTGTAATTTGCCGCTGCAAGTTCCCGCAGCAAAACTTGTACGTGTGAATAGGACTTAAAACTCAGACAGTATCGAACTTGCAAATTTATCATTTCAATTCAAATAAAGAAATGACATCAGCTCGGGCTAAAACCAAACGAAAAGAGGGACGTAAACGAGAATATCATGTCGGCTGGGGATCCACTCGTCTAAATGTTTTTTGCGAGCGCGCGTAGCGAATAGGATAATTTTTCAACTCTTCATGTTATCCTTACAGGCGGCTCCGTTTAGTGAGAGATATGACTTAAAACGGTTTTAGCTTCATAACCCTTTCTCACATGAACATTTTCAATTTTATATGAGATGTAATTTCAAGGTAAGATTCGAACCGCAGTCTCATGACCACTGAGCTATAGGACCTTGACGCTCGAGCCCGATGGTGCTTTCACGTCTTGTGCAAATTTTGCACTGCACAGTGCGCATATATGTTACAATTGTTAAACACAACTCACCGCGTCTGTATTGCTCGTATATTATTTATATTTAGTTACTCATTGTATACTCTATAAGTGAATACATAGCCTGATGCATCGTTAAGGCAAATATTCAGCTTATATTTTCTCGAAATGAAATTCTCGCTACGTCCCTGCCAAATTCAACTGCTTACCTTGAGTCAATCCTCCAATTTGATGAGAAGCAACGGCTATCAGTCGAACTTTGTCTCCAGCAACAGCTTCCGGTGCGTCATAGTTGAACTTGAAATTGAAAGTTGACAGCTGTGTTTGCATCGTGTTCAATTCGGCATCGGTCGGAGTAATATCAGTTGGAATAATCGTTGCTTCAAGTGACTGCTGATCGAATCCTAAAATAAAATTAAAATCAATTCTATATATAAAAATTAACCAGATTGTAAAGGTTTAAAAAATTTTTCTGAAAATACACTTTTTTTAACAAACTAACAATTTGGTTTTCGAAAAATCATCAATTGTGGTTCTGAAGTGACTGCGCTTCGAATTTTGAAATTTGTCTTTACAAACGTAACCCGAGGTTAAAAAAGCGAAATTGTTGAAATACAAAAAATGAAGTAAAATTTAATATTTTACAACTAATAATGTATCATTTGGTTTAGGATTATAGATACATAACAGGACAGAAACGGGTGATAAAAATAACAGAAACGGATGGTAAAAACAACGGAAACGGATAGTGATCAAAATAACGGTAACGGAGGCGGAAACCGGATATTGAAGTATAAAAGATTCAAAAATGTTTCATTTTTCTGCCAAGATTCAAAAATGTTTCATTTTTCTGCCAACACAATTGCAGTTTGCAAATATTGACCGGTCTTCGAAAATTTTTTAAAGAAAAAATAGAGGATGTTTCGAAACTTTTGAGAATTGGATGAATTTCGTAATTTTTATGTCACTGTGAACAGTTGCAACGTATCTGCAATGAAAGATTGCGAGTAACTTTACGTAATTTATAATAACCACTTCTGAACTTAAAAACAACAAAATTTCCGTTATTTCTATAACTAAAACGGACGTCAAATTTTACCGAAAACGAAATTGGAAACGGAAACAGATACCAATCCGGTTATACTCTGATATATATTATATATGTGTCTGTGTGTGTTGTGATTCTAAAGTAACCACTGAGGTAAAAAAGCTAAAATTATCAAAATTTAAACTAACCTTTAATATTCAACGCGGCAACATAATCAACACTTGACGATAATTCGCTCGCAATCTTCGCTTTGATCGCTTTTCTTGTTGCGATACTAATACCGCCCAGTGGTTGATCTGAAGACATTTGTTGTACAAATCCTGATTTGATCCCTAATCCCGATATTAACGGGATTCCGTTGTACGATGCGAACACGAAATCGACATCTGCATCGGTGACAAACACACTCGGCAACGGAGGTTCGTCTTGTGACGCAAGCGTATCGTTTGGTGTCGGCTCCGGAGGGATTTCAAGCCCAATCAGTTTACTTAATTGAACTTTAGTCAGATCGGTGATGTAAAATTGTGCGTTACTTCCACGTTCCATAATTTGAACTTGCAGTAATGTATCCGCGGTAACGTTTAACGCTTCAGCGACTGCTCGGCCGATACGAATTTTCGACGCAACCATCGAATCGTCTCGAATTGCAGGCTGAAATTCGAGCGCAACTCGAGCGATTTGACTGCCAAAATGTTTTTTCAAATCAATTCCGGCGCTGAAATAAAAATCGGCAATATCAAACGTTGCTGGCAAAAAGCCAACCGTATGATTTGGAAACGGATCATAATCACTGGTGAAATCAATATACTGAGCGTCTGTACCGTACGCGTAGTAATAGTAATCAGTTTGCATTCCAGCAGTTGTTGTGATTGGTGTCGATTGCGTTGTCGTGTCGTTACTTGGTGGTAAAACGTACGTATGTCGTAGGATTTTGGCTAATTCTCGAGATTCTAATAGTGATTCTTTGAACGATATTCGAAGCATTCGATTGCCGACAATTTCAACGTTAATGTCATTCTCGGCGTTTAGTTTGTGTCCAAACGTAGTCGACAGATATGAGTTAACTTCACTTTTGATCGCTTTTAAATGTTCCGGATATACGGATACTTTTTCGGTCAGCTCCACTTCAAATATCGCATCGCCAAGGTCAGGCGCCGTGCTCAGCCCGACAAACGCTGTTGTGGGTCGAATTTCGCGACCGGAAGCGGACGTAAAAAATTCACCCCTCGCAATCACTGATTGAATACGACGGTCGAGTTCTTGTCGAAACGCTTGCGCTTCGATGGTTTCCGTTTCCGCATTCGCAGCTAAACTTGCCGGACATATTTCGACCAACGCCTCGTTGCCCATAATGTCGACCCCGCGAATTAAATTTGCACCCGGATCCAAATTCAACACCGCGTTCAATTGATCTCGAAAATCAGCCGGAATATCGTTATCGAGTATTTCGTTGGTTTGGAACGTCAATTGAACAATATTAGCTTCGGCAGCGTCTGCTAAATCGTCATAATTTTTACCCGGAACTACGAATACCGTAAACCCCTTTAGTAAGCATTCGGCACATCCGGTTATTGGAAGTTCAGCGTGTCGGTACCGGTCTAGCGACGTAACCGTGCGTTGTAAATGTGACGCACTCATGCCGTTTGGCAAAGTTTGAAACTCAAAAACATTCACTTGATCGTCAAGTTTATTAAACGATTCAAGATTTCGAGTTAAACTCAACGCAAATTCATCGTTCAACCACGATTCAATTTCACCTTTATTAATGTTGCTCACAAGCGGGTCCGAGTTTTCACGCATAAACTCGAGTGTGAAACTAATCTGATCGACTCCAGGCGGTAAGTGTGGATCGTACGAGTCGATGAAATAGTCAGTTATTTGTCGAGTTTGTCCTGTTGCCGTTCGAATTTTAATGCCGTCTGCTGAATTCAACATGTCGTTAAGTAGCGTTTCAATCTCTCGTTCAAATACGAGTGAGTTTAACGGAGGCGGATCGATGGTTGTTTGGCAAACGGCGAAAAACCCCGAACCGTCTGGCCAAATTTCAACGCGAACCGGATTTCGTCCAGTCACCAACGGGTCTCCTCCGAGGATTCGACGGACCTCATAATACCATTGTTCGCGTTCATTGGCCGATGGCGATAGCCAATCAGAATTGTTGTCGCCAAACGCTACATCGACTCCGACACAGCCTAACGAAGCGTAGCTTTCTTCAGATATCAAGAATGGTAACAGGGTAAAGTTTGAAACCGTTTCAGTTGGAGGGTCAGGTCTTAAAATCGCGCCTGTGGGTAAAATAAACGTCCCAGCGTTGACTTTTGCTCGTAGACCAGTTTCCATTCCTCGCAGAATATCAAACGTGACACTCGGTTTGAATACTGCGAGCACCGAGTTACCTAAAAATAAGGATAACAAAAACTACTCATGTGCTCTTTACCCCGCCGGTTTATAACGCAAAGACTCAGGCTTACGCAAGCATAAGCGTAAATTTTTCGCCTAAACCTTTTTACCTAAGCCTAAGCCTGAGTCTAAACCTAAACCGAGATCATAGGGTGAAAGTAGTTTACAAGGGCCAAACAAACTTTACTGGTATTGTTGGCTTGGGTAGAATTATGCCAGTCGGGCTGGTAATACCCAAACCCGTCGCCAGAAGATAGCAAGCGGTGTATCAGCATTTTAGAATTATTTTAACACCCCTAGAAACGTTTTACTCCTGTTTAAAAGTTACTGAAGTCCCTGTATGCCCGTCCTAAAATTGTACCCCTTTCTATGGGAAGTACTCCAGCTAGTGGCCTGTGACACTCAGATGTTATACGCACCGATATTGCAATCTGAGCAAATTTTGATTGACGTGTTCGATAATATTTAACCCTTTATCTCGTAGAGTATACTATGAGCAATTAAATACAAGTAATGTACGATCACGACAGACCCTGTGAGCAGTGTTTAACAATTCTAACATATATACGCAGAGCAAAATCTCCACAAGACGTGAGAGCCGCTTCGGGCTCGATCGTCAAGCACGGCTGTGTGGTCACCGTAAACGCCTCCTATTCGAGAGACTAGGAATCGAATCTTACCTTGAAATTACATCTCATATGAAATTGAAAATATCCATGTGTGAGAAAGGGTTAAATATAATCACGCAACGTGTGCTGGATACATTCTTTTGTGTACGTTTACGCATCAAGGTTTCGTAGGCTTTACCGCTATTTTAGCATTGTTCACTCAAAATAAAATTAAACGAAAAAATTTACAAAAATTTCTAAAAATGAAAACATATACTGTAATGTCTAGCAGCCTAATTATTCTCCGATAAACTCATAATAATGTTAGCCTAACCAATTTCCATAGTTCTTATAATCTTACACCTAATTACGAGCAAAGCTTATTAATTAAGATAATTAAATTTTATAGTTTTCAAACAATTTACTATTTGATTAAATTCAAAAATCACATTTATAAGTGTTTAAATTCAACTTACCGTCCAACGAAAAACCATCAAACTCCGTAAGTCCAATAATCAACTCTCGCGAAAGATCTTTCAACAGATCGGATGATTGACTCTAAATTGGACTTTGCATCTTAAGCCGAATTCATGTTCGAAGTGCTTTAATTTTAATACATTACAATGTCGATTTGTTTACTGTTTAAATTGACTTACTGGATTTGTATTCAAAATTACAAACTCAAATTCCAAACCATTACTAATCTTTTTTCTTGAGTTTAATATTTAACAATCAGCCGTACACGCTTGCAGTGCGCTCAGACATCGCTCGTGTAGAACTCGAGTTATCGCACTCGTTGAACTCAGTATTCCAACTATGGGTACACTTTAAATTTGTTTTTGGTGAATGTAGCATTGAGCTTAACTATATATATGTAACATCCATTACAATAGATTTTATTATTTTTTTCGCTTTTTTGATATTACCAATAGTACATAATATCAATAGTGTGCAATTCATTTGATTCCGCATGGTACTAAAATGTAGCACCGAAACGTTGTGTTTTGGCCGACCAACCATTTATTAAGACAAGGGTCGCTGTCACCCATGCGATACCACTAAACTATAAGCTGAGAATTATTTAACGCAGGATAAATAGGGCAGTGTGGCAAATGTTACTATTCTAGGCACAACAAGTAGATTAATTGTATTTTTTTGCTTTTTCTTTATTTTTTTTAAAATGATTTACTAAGCCTAAACTTAAGCCTAAGCCTTATGCCTAACCTTAAGCGAAAAATGTAAATTGTAGAATCTGAACCTACTCTTTGATAGAGCCCGGCCCAGAAAGCAGGACGTCCCTTAAAGTAACATGAGCCAGCAGTGTCATGGTTCGCACCGATTCAACGCGTGCCGAGTACATTTTGTAGCGTGCAGAACCCCAAGAGTTACATGCTCTCGTATCATGCACTCTTGATAATACCGAGAATGTATTATGGAGAGTATAGACACGTATCTCATTTCATACACTCCGGCAGTGTGGCGTTACGGGGACATGTAGGCGATACCCTCACTTTGATTAAGAAGCGGGTACCATAAAATATGGTCCTCGTGATGCTACAATGTTACAATACATGATTCGCGTCGAGTGTAGTACTCTGCTCGTACATTGTAAATTTCAATGGGTTGATTAATCAATTCAGCTAGCGTAGTTATTTCTTGAATTAAACTCAGTATCCATAAAATCACTAAAATTGAGTTGATTGTCACTTTCAGTTGAGTTGACTCTGGGCGACTTGATTAATTAACTCAGAATGAACTGAATAAAGTAGAAACTTTTGACTTCTGATAGTCCTAACTCAGACTGAGTGATTCAACACATTCTGAGTTAAAATAAACTCACTGAGATTTACAGTGTATACTCGACTCTTGATAATACGTACGGAAATCGATCTATGGTTTCGAGCTGATAATTGACCACATGTTTCGCTTGTTGTTTCAGATCCAAGTCGAAGTACGAGTTTATTCAACGTGCGCAGCTCACGTAAATGTTCTTCAACTGCATACAGAGTTAAGTTTGGAGCAACTTTAATTTTTCGGCAATCAAAAATCCAATCACATTTTCTGAAACGTAGAATTCAAAATTAACCAGAGAAAAATAAACCGAAACTGTTCAATGCAAATGAAACTCGTTCAAATAAAATCTTGCGTTCAAGTACGCCTACAATTAGAACTGGCTGTGTTTGGTGCAATTTTTACAATACGCTATAAGATTTGCAATAATACTTTGACGGCCGCAACAGTCGTATCTGCGTATTCCTAACATTCAGTCCCCCCTCAAAGTTATAACTGTAAAAATTTGCCGAGAGGCGGATCCACCCCCCCTGACAGCGGGCGGGCTGGAAAATGTTATGAAACTGAAAAGGGGGGGGAAAATGATCTGATCATAGGGACCTGACTATTTTTCAGCGCGAATTCTGATGGGGCGTACGCCCTCCCGCCGCCCCCGCCCCAGTATCTGGATCCGCTATTGCGTATTTCCAGAGCATATGTCTGGGCGAAAAATAGAATAGTCCAAAGCTTGAGCTTACTCTATTGGAGTTCCGCGCGAGAAATGGCACGCTACGCAGAGTGAACGTTTACGAACTAAATGTACTTTCACGAGGTTAAGAACATTGTCTCTATGTTTACGCAAATAAACGTGAAAGTTTGCTAATGTCCAATCAAACCCATTTCATCCCAGCAACAAAAATAACGTTTTTAGAATTATTTTAAAAAATTTAATGCCTAAGAATATTTGAAATTTTTTGAGAATTTTAATTATAAATTCCCATGCAAACTAACATTAAGAAACATCGTACGAAACTAAAAACTTAATACCTTGTTTAAAATCTCAAATTTTGCTAATTGTTCCAGGTTTAAACGAAATGTTCCAGTAAGATTTGAACAAAATAGAATTCTTTAAAGAACTTTCGAATTTTTATAAGCTACATTTATTAATTCTTAATAATTATCAAATTCTGTACCAAAAAATATTTAATAATTAGCCGTAACGTACAGAAAAAAGAATAAAAAATAATTCAAATAAGCCCTTATTTTACACATCCAACTTTTTTTGCTTGCGACTTTTCATCTATTGGTGATACGCCAGAATTTCGCAGTTTTTTCATCAGCCAATCAAAAAACAGCTGCTGTAATCAGATTAGTGAATTTTTATACACCGTTTGTTATTCACACGTGTGAACAAAGATTTTAGTTACGATTTTTTAATGAATTATTTTACAGCAGCAAGTTTTTTCTATTCAAATGGGGAATTTGGACAAAACTTTCCAAGTCCAAGTTGTAGCTCCAAGTTGTCAGCAAAAACTTTTACCGTGTGAATCAGAGCTTTACTTTATTGGTTGAATCAACTTACCGTATCTGGCTGTCTACGGTAATATGATCAACGGCAATATTTAAAAACGCCGCCACTTCGTCGATTACAACGTTTTGGTCAGACAAATAGTGTTGCCAAAGTTTCTGTCAATTCTCGTTCCAAAATCACACTTTTCCATTGATCTAAAAATCGCCTTAATGGTAACAATTGCACCTACACTATAAAATACCTGTATTTACTGACGATAAAGCCTTAAAAATTACTAAACGTCATCGTTGAAGCATCAATCTACTGACCATTATTCATTATTTCAGGTGGCCCAAAAAGTTTGTAAAATTAAGTCTTAAATTTCAGAAATTTTGAAAATTTTACGAACCATATTGCGATTGAAAAAACCAGAGTCTGAAACGTCAAATGTATACCAGATGCAGCCATATGTAGAAATCAAAGGCGGAACGTTTTACTGCAAGGCTGTAAAGAATTGTCAGACTAAAGTACACTTCAACTTAACAATAAATTTCTTTGCTTAGGCTTAGGTTTTAAGTATAAACTCATTCTTATGCTTTTAGACTTATGCTCAGCAATATGCTTCTACTGCCATTAACAAACCTGTTCTTATTGTTACAGGTGGTCGCAATACCTGGCGTTGTTTCTTAAGGCGTGTATATTATTACAATTTAGAACGCGCACCTACACACCATTAATGTCGGCTTTAGTTAGAAAAAGAAGATTTGATTGATCTATTAATCGTTTCAAAATATAAACCTAAGAATGAAACAACGTTTTAAACTTTTTTACTCAAAGTGGCAGGGACAGAAATTTCTACGGGTCAGCAATAAATAGTGAAAACACCTTCTGAGCGCAACGAACGGAGAAACCAAACGAATTTTTGTTACAAAAAAGAATCTGAAGGTAGTAAACTTTACCATTTTTCGTAACAAAATGTTTTGATTGGGTAAGGTTATCTCAGCACTCCTCCCTTTCTCTACATCCGCCTCAGCTTACTCAGCGCTTGAGTAGGCGCTCGTTCGGTGACAGCGAGTGCGTGCGCTTTGAGTCCGCCTTGAGTTTCAAATTTCAAATTGCTCAATCCAACTTCAC